>CAAKHB010005453.1:0-14614 GCA_901007665.1 Aeoliscus strigatus
CTCCATCAGGGCCTGTAGGATGTGTTTGTCGGCCTTGAACGGTCTCACTGACAAACTGTGTGTTGAAGTCGTGTCTCGCTGAGTCGTGACAGGCTTCTTTTGTTGTTACCTCCACCAAGGAGGTTAGTGTTTTCATGAACTGTTCACTACTAATACTAATTTTTTAAAAATAACTATTTGACTACCAGTGACACCGTTGTCATGTTTTGATGATCAGAGTAGATCACATGATCTGTTCGTCTAGTCCTGTCTGGAACAGCTTTGGAGCTCAGATCTGTGGTCTGAGACGGTCAGAGCAGCACACACACGTCCACACACTGTCAGGGGATGATTACATCAGAGTTTATTTTGCTTCGAGCGTACAAGTTAAGGAGCATGAGCCCTTACATGCAGTATTATTGCCGGTAGCTTTGTGAGTTTTTTAGGTTTAGAGGCTTTCATGGCTGCAATCAGACCTCTTGGTTCCAGTCACGGCGATCACAGCGGACAGACTGAACGCCGGCTGCGAATCGAAGCAAATCTGTGAAAGCAGGTTGGGATTGTCTCCAGAGCAGTGAAATAAGAACTGAGGATGAACAATCAGGGGGGTGTCGGTGTACAACAAGGAGAAGAGTTAGTCAGGTGGAGGAGGGAATCTTCTGTCAGATGACACAGAAACTGATGTCAAACGTATTAGCGACGGGCCGCTTCACGCCTGAAGCTTCAGACACACAGAGAAGAGTTTCCTCTCAGCCGTGACACCCCAGACCTCGGCGACATACTCATCGTCCACCTGCAAAACCAGCTACACACTTCCTGTATGCAATTTCACTTCCCTGTAGCCAACAGATCTGTTTTCCAGCGCGGCCCCCGTCCCCCAACGACTTCTTCAATATGCAGCGGCCGTAGCGGTTTGGTTTAGCGAGGGCAGCGAGATGATTCATTCTTGCGTTTGAGACGTGCAGACGTTGCTGACGGGTCATCTCAGTCCCTCTGGTCTCCTCTGTCTCTAATACCAAACTCCTCTATGAGGTCCGTTCTACTCGAGCCGCTGCTGTGTTTGACTCCACGGTGACACCTTGTCCGTTAGTCAGGGTTCCGCCCCCGTTTGCTTCCATCCTGGACGTGGTAACTCATCTGAAACAAACACGTTCCTCTCACTTCTCTCTCTTTCACATCCTCTGTTCCCTTCTCCTCTCCCCTCCTGTCCTCCTTTATTTACAGCCTCCCTCCCTCTCTCTTCCAGTCAGTGTTCATCTGCGCCTCCCTCCTGCTCTGCCACCCCCCACCCCCCCTTCATTCTGGGTTCTCCGACAGTGGTAATGAGATGTTTTATTATTTGCATTTCACAGCTTTTAATAGAAAGAGAATTTGGGCTAAGCCCTGGGTCGTCAGTGAGGGAGTTACCATGGGAGACGTAGCGGGCTTTGGGGCCTCGAGAGAAAGACGGCTCAGAAACCACACGTGTGTCATTTCTAACCGTGTCTAAAGCTCACGAGTGCTCCGGTAGTATCACCGTCTGTAGGTGACGGGGACACACTGCCGGCATTCAGACCCAAGCACCGTCTCAACCTCGGGGATCAGCCCGTCCATCCCGACCGTCTTCCATGAGGATTAACACCTTGCGCGTGTGAAGGTGAGAGGAGAAGGTGTCAAAGCGTACACGTTGGTGTCATGAGCCGGACGGAAGGCTTGTCGAGGCTCGTTAAGACCGCTTCGTTGGCAGCGGGGAAGTCCTCAGGTGTTCCCAGAGAGGATCCAGGTATTGTTTTCAGCTGGTTTACGCAGGAGGGGGTTGGTGGCAGTAGTTGCTAAGACTCTGTAAGCCTCCTGGATCCTCTTTGGTCCCTCTCCTTATGACGTGGCTATCCGTCTTTGAGTCAATCTCTTCCTCCACCTTGGCTCCTTGGACGGCGGCCAGGGAAACAGAGAGCGGGCGGCGAAAGGGAGAGGGAGAGCGAGGACGAGGCTGAGAATGCAGCACGACTGCCGAGCTGGTGGGGAAGGTGGAGGATAAACGTGGACAGATGGAGGGGGTGTGATAACAGAAACACGGACACACACAGTGAGGCAGAAAAGTTTAGTGAAGACGGCGATGAAATGAAGCACAAGTACTATTTTACACAGATAATGAAGAACAGAGACGTGACTGCTAATAGCTTTGGTTTTTGTCTAATAGCATGTCTGTGTGTGTGTGTGTGTGTGTGTTATTTTTATCCGTGCTTGCCTTGGTTGATGGGCTACCACCCTGGCTTGTCCCAGAAGGCTGCCAGCTCCGTCGGATTGGGGATTAACCCCGGGATAATGGCCTTGATGCCCAGTTGAGTGGAAGCAAAGCTGTTTAAAAAATATTGGCTGCCTGAGTCACTCTCCCCTCTCTTCCTGTCTCCTGTCATCATTCCTCCCCATCTTTTCCTGCTGTTTTCCACCGTTCTTTATCTCTTTGATTCTGTAACTGTGGAACCTCCCATGTTGGTAACCACCTTTCCCTGATCCTTTTGGATTCCATCAACGTGCAGTGCACAGCAAGAGTTACCTGGTCATCAGGTACGAAACGTACGCCTGAGGCCAAATATAGAGGAGATGATTCAATTAAATCTGGACCCACTCCTTCAGCAAAGTAAATTAAATGTGGATAAATGGGGCAATTAAAATTAACACGATTGGGAAAAATGAATGTCATAAAGATGGTGATCGCTCCACAGTTCAGTCATGTGTCCATTATGTCACCGATGTGTACACCACACAGCCATAACAATACAAGAAAAGACTCAGGATACCAGAACCATCTGGATCCAGGATGTGTTGAAGTCAGATTGGGACATTTTCAGCATCTGGGTCTAGAACTCCACACTAGCAGCAGTGAACTCGTACTGTATTTTTTTACTATTACTATTTGATTATTAGTGACTACGGTGTGTTTAGATGATCAGTCTGTTTATTAGCGTAAATAAAAAATGGAGGACGATAATATTGGGTAGAAATCACTATTAATGACCCCCGATTACTAAACAGACGGTCTCACTCCTGCGCGCTGTGATATCGGAGATATTTGTACGTCTGTCCACCTGTCCAGCTGTTGAAATGAGCTTCATTTAATGATTCCGAGCTTCTCCTTGAAAACAGGCAGTGAAAATGCAAATTTTATGGGTCAAAAATATCTTGCAGGTTTTGGAAGCGGTAGGCTTTTGTCTGTGAGCGTTACACACTTGTGAACTGCTCTAGCTACGACTGCATCTCTTTTAGATTCTTTTAACTTCCTGTCCCGCCTGCCAGCACCTTTCCTCTCACTGACATACTGTACATCACCATGGGGACCGCATCCACATGTTGATCATTTCAGGCAGGACAAGAAGCAGACAGTCGCTGCTGAGCCGAGGCCACAGGAGGGCTCTACACTCACAATACGATTATATGAGCTGGCAACAACATATAAAATGATTATTTTTAAAAGCTTAGAAAAAAAGCCTGCAAGATTATTGGGTTTGATGAAGGGGAGGTTTAAAGTCACTGTCTGACTCAGTTTGACATGTTAGAGTCATCTGAACAGCTAATGAGCAGAGCTGTGACGTGAGTTTGTGCACACTGGACTCTAAGGCCACGTCCACAGGCTGTAGTTCATCCTCCAGGCCTGTAGGTGGCACTGAAATTCACAGATAAACAAAAAAGAAGAGATGGTGGCGCATCACTTCCTTGTCTTCTGAGCAAATAAAACCGTCCAAAATGTGATTTTTGACCAACAAAAGTAAGCCGAACATGATGCTGATCTTGATCAGAGTTGCTGCGGTAACAAGAGCCGCTCACTTTGGGTCGCTGTCGCTTGAAGTAAATGAAGAAAAACACAGAGACCTGGGAAAAAAAAGGAAGCAGGGTGGTGAGAGTCAGTGTGGAGCTAAGAGACAGACAGATGCTCACGGCTTTAAACCTTAACTCACTCTGTTCACTGTGGGTGTTGAGAGGTCGGGGGGAAGAGGTCAGAGGCTGGAGGTCGGGGGATACGGGGGGCAATGACCCTTTGATGTGGATTGGACGTCAAACGCAAATCCGAGGGCAGAGAATTTGAATTGTAAAGGTTTCAAAGTTTACAGGATCCATGTGGCCGATCGGACTGAACGATGCAGAACGTGCGTTTACACAACAAAGCGTCTTCATGTGACCTCAACAGTCGTTTCTCCAACTGGACCCTCGACATGAAGAGAAGTGGAACTGTTTGCCTGGACAACGCAAACATGTACGGCGCCTGCGGGAGGTCGAGTCGTGTACCTGCTGAGGAATGAAGGAACGAAGAGCAAACAAAGAGAAAGCGCTTCGAGGGGACTCGCTGAAACGGGTGTGACCAGATGTGTCAGACGCGTTGTAACATCTTCATTCAGGGTGATACCTGACCGGTGACGAGCCCGCCGTGAGCGTGTCGCCCTTGATCGCCTTTGCGCTCCATCTCGCCTCGATCGCGGGCGGTCAAGGAGGAGGAGTGGTGGCTCGGAGGGACAGACTGTGTTCAGAGAAGGGAAGGAACGTTCTCTCCGTCCATCACGTCTCATCTCTTTAGTCGCCCCGTCGGGGGCCTGAAGTGACTTTGCCGTGATGTGACCAGGACAAACCGGGTGTGATGCTGTGACGGCTCTGTTAAACATGTGAGCGTGTGTGTTTTGTTGTGTCTAGGGGAAAGAGCTATGTGTGTGTTTGGAGGGAAAGGGGCGCTTGATTTTATGCGGGGGACGGAGGGGAGGCACCGTCACTTTGGATTTTGCCTCAGAAGGGTGACAGGGACTTGGACTTCTGGTCGCGTTCTCTACTGAAACAATCCTCTCTGACCATGGAGAAGCGGTCTCTGTTCACCTCTCGCTGTTTCCTCTTGCTCTTTGGTGGTAATCGAGTAGCTCACCGAGGAAATGAAGAGTCTGGATAAAGAGCGGGGGGAGTTTTGTGGGTGTTGTGTGCGTGTTGGGATTGGTTCCTCAGGAAAACGGGTCTCTAACTGGAGGGAATTGGAAATGCTGAAATTAAACAAGCCAATTAGGCAAGTAGAGGGTTTAGAGGTCAAAACAGCCTCCTCCTCCTCCCAGCCTGCTTCTGACTCGGTACGTCTCAGTCTGTTCTAGCAACAAATCTGATTAACCTCCCCCTCTCTTCTCCTCGTGCTCGGCCCTGCTGTTGCCTTCTACTGAACGTTGTTTTTGTTAAATCTGATGCACGATTTAACATGTCCTCGGGTGCAATTCTTCACTGAGTGCTCACGACACGCTCTCACACTTACCAGCGACCCCCCCCCACCCCCCAACAACGGCTTCCTTCATCAGCTGGACCTTCACGACGCAGAGTGAAAAGTCCGACGAGGAAGATGGGTCGCCGCACTCGTTTTAAAAGTATCATCTGACGACAACTTCTTCCTACCAAAGAACTAGTGTGTTTTATTCAGATGTAGTTCTATTCGTTCATTATTCACTGCTAATAAAACCCCTCCCACCTGTATCGTATTTAGTCTACATCTGAAATCCAATTTGTTCAGTGTTTTAGATCTTAATGAAGCTGTGAAAATGAGTCCGTGTTTTGTGATTTGGGTGAAAACGGATCCTTTATTCTAGACAGATCTCTTCCTGAATATCATGCATTGGCATTAAAGGATAATTCCCGTGTTTTATTGAAGGTATATATTTCTGTCTGTGGGTTTTTTAGTAGGAAACAAAATGAAGATGAAGATGAAGTTTCCCACTGAATGAGATTGTTCTTGTCATTGACAGACAACATCATAGCAAAGATCCCACCTTCCACTTTTAGTTGGATTTCCCTGCTGGATTACATCTCAGTTGTTACTTTACTTCTTGCTATTATTGGTGGAAAAAGCCATTTTTTTTATTAATTCACTGAGGAGCAGTGGTTGAAGTCAGAAGTATGAACACTTGACTCTTTTTTGTTTATTTAATGTCACTGTCATTGTGTCTCTGCGTCCTGTGAGTACATGTACATCAGACGGAGGTCTGCTGTCCCTCATGTGTTGTACCCTGTGTGCTCTGGTTCATCATGTGAAATAAAAGAGAACTAGCAGGGTATTGAGGCATTGCACTGTGAATAAATGACTTTTTTAGTGTTTTTTGGCGGTGGAGTCTATCTTATAGAGTGCTGGCTTTACAATTGAATGTGCCAGTGGCCCTGAGAGAAGAAGAGCTGAGAGGAGGAGGAGGTGGAGGAGGAGGAGGAGGAGGAGGAGGAGTGGAGCTGCAGTGTCTTTAAAGCAGCTCGGTTTGTCTCCAAAGGTGAGAGGAGAAGACTCTCAATATCTCCATCAGGGCAACGCAGAAAGGAAAGAATGTTTCAAGGTTAGAGCGCCAATGGATTTTTCTAAGAAATGTTCCTGCCGGAGGAAAAAGAGAAAAAAACACTTCACATGTGAAAACACATGTATCAGAACTTGCCTTGTGAGATGCTCAAGAACACTGTTATTCTGCATTCACATGCACATGTGTTTCTCCTTGGCTCTCCTTTCTTATTCTTATACTTGTAAAAAGAAACTAAACCTAACCCTAAACACCAATCAGAGTTAAACAGTGTACAGCATTGATCGGAGACACAGCAGGGTTTTTTTTCTTTAAAAAAAAGTACGTTTCGGCACTTGTCAGCACCGCTGCATCCGCTCGTCCACCGCTGTTCATCGGAGGTGTGTTTGTCCGAGCGGACGTGGGAGACACTCTGGATTTATGTGATCTTACAAGCCATCAGGTTGAGCAGAGCTTTGCTAAACATGACCTGAAGTGTGCCGGCCCCGGAGCAAACGTCGCTGTCACCTTGGCCGACTCTGGCTGTCATCTCTCAGAATGGCCCATGAGACCTGACAGCTGTGGCGTTCCCAAAACAAATCACTGCTGCGTTTGGTAACACTCCGCGTCCCCGCGATTTAGCCCTCACTGAGACGAGAGCAGGAAAGGCGGCTGCTAATGCTCTGGCTAATGCACTGCCTGAGCGTGTGTGTGTTAGTGTGTGTGCTTGCTTTCCCGCCAAACCCATTTCCGACGCACTGCACGCATCAATTAATGGGATAAAAATATGTTTTACTATGGTAAATGAACATGCTAGCAGCGTTTCTTTAAGTGTCAAACTGCTAATCACAACACTATTGACATGTTTCCTCACTGACGTTCATGCTAACGTTCATGCTAACGTTCATGCTAACGTTCATGCTGGTGTTAGCGTGTGTGTGCCGTGGACTGGATGTATATACTGGCTGCTTGCGGTTGAGATGCTTTAGCATTGTTGTCGTCATGTTTTTCTGCAGTGAACTGTTTCAAGCTGGAAATGATCCACACTTTTGAATTGACTGATGAAGAATGTTTTTTGGGCCTTCTGCTCTTCTCTCGTTTGTTCTCGTTCTGCTCGTTTGTTTTGTCCTGATGTGTTTCTGTCATTTGTACTAACTCTACGTTTTAAGCTAGCTGTCCTGTCTTTCAGCGGTTAGCATCCGTTGTGGGTCCTTCAACAAAAGGCGGTTTGTTTAAACAGCAGCCAAATGCCTCGATTTAAAGCCTTTTTGCCCCGTTGATCTTTCTATTATCGAGTTACCTGAGTTGCTCTGGGAATGGTTTCATCTTTACCTCCTGCTGCTCCCTTTACCTTTGTTGTTTGTGCGAGTTGAAAATGTCACGGATGCTAATTGTGGATCTATTCTTGGGGAAAAACCCACTTATTTTTGAGATAGATATTTTTGATTCAAACGTTGTTCCCAAAGCCGGGGAGCTAGGGAGGGTCTGTTGCTAATCTATTGGAAGAATCCAAACCCTCGTCTTTATTCTCTGTAAAACGCCGAGAGTTGGATCGTCGTTTGCCGAGCGGCTCCACAAACTCCCATTAAGGGTCTTTTCTCTGTAGTTTTGTCCAAGAACTTAGTTCTCAGAACCTTGACTGAACTGTGTCAGATCAGAAGCGCGGAGGTGAAGGTTCAGGAGCGAATATTTTTGTCTGAACTAGACACAGTCAAGGTGAGATGAGCCCAGACTGTTTTTTGATATATTTAATAGTTTTGTACTAAATAGTGTGTTTCTCCTCCTCAAATGTTGCTGTGAGGTGTTGTGATTTATTTATAACTGGCATTTTTAATGAGCCTACACACACACACCTAAATGAACCTGTCAGACACGGTTTACGTGCAGATATTTCTGACAATTTATCACTGGGCTGTTTTTAGACATCAAACTCCAGCGGCAGAAATGTGCCTCCTATTGATGTCATTGTTTTATGTCACATCCATTATTGAGATACCCTCAGCCGGGCTCATCTTTCACTTAAATGTCCCCCCACCGTACGTTCAAATCAAAGGCAAATACAGTCACAGACGCTTTAACGTGAGCGATACCTGAAGATGTTGCCAAAATTATTTTGTTTTCTTGAAAACATCCAAAACAACTTCATTGGATTTGCAGCTCGTCTTTATTGCTTATGTTTTTTTTGGGGGGTGGTCCAGGGGGTTGTAAAATTGTAAATTCATTATACATGTATACACCCGACGTTTCCATTCATCTGAAATGAATTCACTGTCTCCTTTCATTTCCCAGCAGACTTTCAGAGGAGAGGCTTTTGTTCAGCTACCCAGATGAACAACAGGAAGGAGGACATGGAGATCTCCTCTCACTACCGCCAGCTCCTCCGAGAGCTCAACGAGCAGAGGCAGCACGGCATCCTCTGCGACGCCTGTGTCATAGTGGATGGAAAGATCTTTAAGGCCCATAAGAACGTCCTCCTCGGCTCCTCGCGCTACTTCAAGACTCTTTACTGCCAAGTAAGGTTGCTAAATTCTTGCCTTTCTCAAAGATCAGAACATACAATGTGGCTAAATAAAAACCCCTTCTGTTAACCCCTCAGGTTAAAAAAGGGGCAGAGCCTCATCACCAGACCACCGTCACTCATCTGGACATCGTCACAGCGACAGGCTTCAAAGCCATCCTGGACTTCATGTACTCGGCGCACCTCGCCCTGACCAGTAAGAACGTGATCGAGGTCATGTCCGCCGCCAGCTACCTGCAGATGACGGACATCGTCCAGGCCTGTCACAGCTTCATCAAGGCCGCTCTGGACATCAGCATCCGGTCCGAGATGGCTGACGAACTGGTGGACTTTGAGATGGGAGCTGTGGCTGCGTCCGGCATAGGAGGAGGAGGAGGAGGAGGAGGTGGCGGGGGAGGCGGAGTGGGTGGAGGGGTCGGTATGACAGCAGCAGGGGTTGTAGCTGGAGCGGCTTTGGGAGGAGGGGGGATTGTGGGCATGGCCTCCGAAGCCCTGGTGTCCATCATGTCTGGGCGCAGCACCTCTCCCTGGCCGGCCCGCCGCACCAGCCCAGCGAACTCCTCCGGGGACTCGGCCATCGCGAGCTGCCACGAGGGAGGCAGCACGTATGGAAAGGAGGACCAAGAACCCCCCAAGAGCCACGAGAGTCAGGAAGAAGCTTCCCATGACTCCCAGCCTGCTTGGCCGCACGACTACAGGCCCGTCACCGTCAAGGAGGAACAGGTGTCCCCCGCGTCCTCCTCGCATCCTCGGGACATATCGAGGGGGGCGGGCCAGAGCCAGACGGATCAAGGGGCAGGGGGTGCGAGCACAGGTGCAGATGGGCCCTGGCAGCCCCTGTCTGGATCAGGTCGGAGGAAGAACAGGAAGAACAAGGACACGGTCAGACATATCACCCAGCAAGCCGAGAGGAACTGGGACAGAGAGCGGGACAGGGACAGGGACAGTGGGCCTGCGTCACCTCTGCCCTCCATGTTGGCTGTTGCAGGATGGAACTACAATAGCCAGGATATCCCAGGTAAGGCTGACAAACGCAGACCGAACAACCTTCCTCTACTTTCACCTCAGGGGGTGAGCTTAGCTGGTTTAGACCCTCGAACCGGATTAGCCACGTCCTTCGATTTGCATCAGCATCCGGCAAAGGTGAAAGGGAGTTTAGATGGATGCATTCAACTTGAGTTCAGTCAGGGTCAAAGGTCACAGTGGGCCGTGTGCGACAGTTGACTGACAGGAACTGACCCCTTTTATTCCTCCAGAGTGGAGATTAGCGCGTCAACTAACGTGTCTGACTTGTTAGGACTAAGATGATTATCTCAAATCGTGAAGGTGTGAAGCCACGGTAAGACAATCTACTTCTCACTGCTGTTTATGGACGACAAACACACACAGAGAGAAACCAGCAAACACATCAGTATGCTCAAGTATTCATGTGGAGTGCTCCTCTCTGTCAGAGCACAGTCGTGTCGTGAATTCCTTCACTCAGACACATCAAACAGACTGGAGGCTCGTGTGTGTGTGTGTCGTCTGTGGATGTGCATTCACGTTCGTTATGTGTGTGTGCTGCAGGGCCCAAGGCGTTGATAGGTAGATCATTAAAAGTAAGAGAAGCTAATCCTGGGCGCATTAAGGGAGTTGGCTGTGAAATGGGCACACACGTCACGCAGCTAAAGAAAACAGGATAATTGAATTGACCTGGGTCACCGCGCGGATTACCAGCGCGTCCTCGCCGTCCCAGGCTCCTCCCCCTTCTCTCTGGGGTTTAGGGATGGACCTCTGGAAATGGCGAGGGGAAGGAAAAGGAAGACGTATCCAAGGGAGTCAGGGGGGGTAATGAAAGGGAGACAAACCTGTGGTACGAGTACGTCGTGTCTTGAGACACACAGACCAGTTGGGCCCGTCAAGCTGCCTCCGTAGAGGACGAGGTCAGGTTTAGAAGACGGCAGAGATCTTTACCATGAGCAGTTCAACATGAGGGGGGTCTGGGATAGGAGTCACCATGGTGTGTTGAGTCAGAAGGTGCTTTCTGTGTGTTTAGGGACGGTGTGTGTGTGGGTTGGGGGGGGCGGTTGCTCAACTGGTTTGGTGAAGTCATTTGAGACCCTTAGGTTGTGCTGCGCTCCTGTTTGTCTGTCACTTATTCTTTACAGTTTGTCCTAAAAACACACTGGATCTATTCAGGCTTCTGAGAGTTTGTCCACTTAAGTCTTAAGTCCCTGTAAGTCAGGGATTGTGTCACCTGCAGGAGGAGATGGGAATCAGATGTACGGGCATATGGAGGGGGATTAGAAAGTTTTGTTCATTTCTATTTAAAGTGCCTAATTACAACAGTTCCCAGTGATGGGAGCTGCAGAGAGCGTTTGACAGACGCCGGTTGGCGTTGGCTTCTCCAGCGGTTCCTAGATGTATCTGTATCTGTAAGTTACCTTCATTTCACAAAACATCTTCATTTGATTTTAGTTAATAAGTTCATTTAGTATGGAGATCACACTAGGATTACTAAGTCTTGAGTAATGTCAATGTAAGGAGGAATGTGTGAGCAACAAAGGGAATATTTCTTTCTCATTTGGTTATTTATTAATAACATATAAAACTAAATTAATTTTTTTTTGTTTTACTGTAAAAAGTGTAAATTAAGTGAAAAATAATGTGAACATTGACTCTCAAGCAATCTGTGATGTCACGAATGATGTCCGTAGCCCCGCCCCTTACTCCCAGGCTTCCAGATGAACCCTTTGATCAGTGACAGAAACCTGCACGTTTGTCCACAGTGAAGGTTCAAACATCAGAGGAGACGAGCTGCTGAACGCAGACCGAGTCTCTCGTCTGGTTCTCGGCAGGTTCCAGTCTGACAGTACTCTGGTGTCAATGAATAATTTGAGCTCGCAGAGGAGATGTTTGCTGAAGACAAGCTGCACAGATTAGTAATGAGAGGTGCTGTGTGATGGAAACATCTGTGTGAATGTGGATGAGAAGGAATTCTATTCACACCAGGAGAACAGGAGTGTGTGTGTGTGTCACAGGTTGAGTCGGACCATAAAATCACCTCAGCTGGGTGTGTGTGTGTGTGTGTGTGTGTGTGTGTGTGTGTGTGTGTGTGTGTGTTGCTCTATGAAGTTGTTATTTCCTATGAAAGGATTTATAGATATAAAAGAGAAAGGGCACCTTCAGTCTGCGATTAGCTTAATTGCCTCATTCTTTATTGATGAGAAGTGATTTTCTCTCTCTCTCTCCCTCTCTCTCTGTCTCTCTCTCTCTCCCTCTCCAGTGGGGTGACCGTACCGTCAGAAAATGATAATTCCACGTACAATGCAGAGGTTGCCTGACAGCGGATTGCACTGGATTACCCTGTGATATAAGGATAATGTATGGGCGTGTAAAAGCTGCCTGGTGTTTGTGTGGAAAGGCTGCGTGTGCATGTTGACATAAACAGATGCAGGGTTTAGGATTTGATTTCTTTAGATCCCTTTCCCTTGCAAACATCTGCTGCGCTCGCTTCGTGTCATCATCGAGGCCACTAAGCACTCCACTTCCTCTCCTTCGCGAGCGCTTGATCTCCCTGCTTCTGATGCTCACCTTGTCTGCCGGCACAAATACTTGAAATCTTACATGTGGATGAGGGAGAGGACGTCAGCCCCGCTCGCACACGCACTCCGGTGATCCGGTCTATGTTTTGTTGCTGTGCAGAGGAATATTGGAGCTGACAAGTTGTTAGGAGGGGGAGTTTTAAATAGTCTCCCGTTCTGTCTGCTAATGTCACAAACCTTTAAATAATAGCCTGAAGTTATTTTTAGGTTGGTCCCAGCTGCTTTTTGGATGAAAAACATCTGCAATCAAAGAAAATCACAGAGATGCTGCTTGAAATAATTGCGTACATTTGTCACTGATGCACCACGTCAGCCTCAACACTTCAACACCGATGTTGAGTCCGTGACTTGTACATGTTGTTGACTGAACATTCCAAGCAAATGTCTCATAACGTCGAGCTCACATTGATCCGTGGGAAGGCCGCGGGTTCAACCCGTTCACATTCACAGCTTCGGCCAATCTAGGGTGACCGGTCAACCTCGGCATGCTTTTGGAGGTGGAAGGAAGCCGGAGTACCTGGAGAGAACCCACACAGACACGGAGAGAGCATGGAAACTCCACTCAGCAATCGAACCAGGGACCTTCTTGCTTTTATGTGCTGATCACTGCCCCATCGTGCCACCCATCAGCAATTCATCAGAGGGTGTGTTTTGGGTGTGTATTGACGAGAACGCTGTGGTTGGGTGGGTGTGTTAGCGGAGAGATTAGCGAGAAACTGTTTGAGTTAAGGAAGGTGTGTGGTCGATAGTGAGCATGGTACATGAGCGACTTCCTGTTTGAACTGAGCTTCATCTAGATGTGTTGACTAAGAATTTTCTGGATGGTTTCACTCCCTCAAAGAGAAGAAACCGGTTCAAACCTGACTGATTTATACTTGTAGCTACTCCATCATGATTAATATCCCTGCTGGAGTGTTTTTTGTTTGTTTGTCTGTTTGAAATCATTCAAGTTGTGAGTGTTTTCACTTGTTTACAGTCTGTCTGTATCCTGACTGACCTCCAGGTGATTCCGTATATTGTTACCTGACAAAACATTCCTAAAAGTCTAGAAAGTCCCTGTCTCTGACCACTGATGAGATTTTTAAACAAATCATATCTCACTCAGTTCTTCACAGATTGTTCAGAAATGTCCCACACACATTGGGGGCGGGGGCCACTGTCATGTCACGAGATGTATCCGGAGTCGGATCAAAATGGCGGACAGGATCCATTTGGAAAGTTAACGTGGGAAATCCCATTTATGAAACAGTCGCTAATCGCTGTGACATTTGATTCTGATTCCCTTTCAGTTCTACATGTATGTGGACGATGTAGAACGGACGCGTGTAGGAATCGAATACGGGTGAGCCGAGGGCTGTTCTTAGTCATGTATTTGTTTGTTTGTTGCTTTTAAGAACCATTCACACACACATCCACGGTGACCTTTCATGGCAGCTTGGGGGCAATCTGGTTCACGGCTGGTTCACACACACGCACACACACACACACACACACACACACCGCTGAGAGCGTCCGATGAGGTCGACGTGAGCAGTTTGTGAGTTGTTCATTCAATTTCCTTCCATATGGGGCACACTGATGAAAAGGAAAATCTCCTTTTAAATCCAACTTCTTCTCCTCATCCTCATCTCGTCTCCTGTCCGTGTTTTTTTTTTTTTTCCTATTTCTTCCTGTGAGCTCTGCGTGTTGTGGCTCGTCTGAGTTCATCCTCTTCAGCTCCGGAGCTGCCGTGGCTCTCCTGGGGCCCGCACACCGCCGCTCCAGGAGTTGCTCTGGCGTTGCCTCTTCCACATAAACTTTTTGCTCTTCTTTTTCTCGTTCTCCCAACGCTCCTCTCCCCAAGCCTCTGTGGTGTAAAGGTGAAGACTTAAAATAATGAATCGGATCCTCCTTTCCCCCCCCTTCCTCTCTGTATTCCCGTTAAGACTCTCCCCGTAGTATTTGCACTTCATTAAACTTGTAATAGGTTTAATATTTAAAACACCGTGAACGGATTCCAACCCCCTCACCCATCACACAACTTTTCCTCTCCCTTTAATAATCTACTCTCACATTTCCTCCCTCATTCCCTCCTCCCTCATGAACAAACAGAAAAGGTGGACCATTTCCGAGTGTGTCCGGTGAACCTGTGTCTTGACACGCTGTGGGACACATCAGGACAACATGTTCAGGCCTTGTTTTCCAGCCACTGTTTAAAACTCCACCACTTTCTAATTTTGGGCCCCTAATTCACTTTTTCCTCAGTGAATCCTCTTGTCTTTGTACCCCCCCCATACCAC
>CAAKHB010005454.1:0-15496 GCA_901007665.1 Aeoliscus strigatus
GTCCGTCATGAGTCTTCACCTTTTCTGAGAGTTTCTGGGCCCACAGTTCCAGGATCTTCTGGGACACATGACTGGACTGCAGCTCCAGCAGAGAACCCAGGGCCCGGGCGTCACCCAGCGCCGGCCCCACTGCATCCACCAGCTGTCGGAGGGTGAGAGTCCCAGACTGGATCAGCGCCCCCATCAGGCCGGGCGTTGTGGTATCGCTGACGTCCAGTCTCGCTCTATGGATCTGCGGTTCCCTCAACAACCAGTGCAGAGAGCTGGCTATGGGACACCCGACTCTGTTCAACAGAGCCCTTGACTTAAAAACATTTGGATAAAACGGAGGCAGCCCATTTAACATTAGTAATTAGTAATTGCCTCAGGATGCAGCTGGCCACGTTTCTCCACACCAGATCCGCCACACCTGCAAGGTATTTCTGTATGAACTGGAGCCTAAGGGCCCTGCTGGCCAGGTGGATGAGGCCATGTCCCCCCTCCTTAAAAGCTGGAAAAAGGACCCCCTGTGGCACCCAGTGTCCCCCCAGAAGAAGCCCACCATCTTCTTCTGGATCCCAACCAGTAGGCCTGAGGGGGGGTTTACACAGTTCAGTCTGTGCCGCAGCTGGGATGCCACGATGTTGTGACAACGACACAGCACGCCAGTTCCAAATATCCTGCAGGTTCCCCTTCTTTGGTAGCAGTGTGAGGACTGCCCCTCTGCCAGACACTGACAGAAAATTCTTGGGGCTGCCGTCCCTGCATGCCCTTGAGGCAATCCGGCGCAGAACCCCTTGAGAAGCCTCCTCTTCTTCCTCCTGAAGAAGAAGCAAGTGGGAGCATCCATCTCTTTGATGTTATGGAACCGAGATCTGACCAGTGCGCCCTTTACCATGGCCAGCAGGTCGGCTCAAGCCATTTTTTTAGATTTGAGTTTTTCGAAGTAACCTTGATTTCCTGTGGACTCAGATGTTCTAGGCCCACTATGTCAGTTTCCAGTCTTGTCGACTCTTGTGACGTTGAGGTTGTGCTGTTGACTGACTCTAGTCTGATTTAAGTCTTACCATGGTCCCACAACTGTCTAATACTGCAAAAATCACCCTTCCTCTGCCGAAAAACACACCAATGATGAATAAGAGCTTCCCTAAAACTTTTGTTAAGGGTTAGTAACAAATTAAAGTGCCAGTGTGCACTTTTTGGTAAAAAGCTTTTGATAAAAACATTGCTTAAAAACAGGGAGTGATTAGTAAAAACAGCAGGGAGTATATTGCAATGTTTAAATGTGATGTTTGAAACAATACATGTGTGGTGGAGTCTGGCTGAAGAACAAAAAAAGTTTCAAGTCGGGGAGAGGGAGAGAGAGAGAGAGAGAGCAGGTTTTCAAGAGTCCCTCATATCTACAGTCACACACAAAACCATGAGCTCAGATGCTTTTAACTGATACTTGAATGGACATGCAGTGTTTCAAAATAAAATCAAGCAGTTTGTACTTATGAACAATATTATGTAAATGTATCTCTCTCTCTTTCTCTCTCGCTCTCTCACTCTCTCACACACACACACATAAAATACACAAAGGATTCAAATGCAGTGATGCAATATAACATATAGTGGTCACATAAAATGATTATCACCTCAGCATTGACCATCCAGATTCAGATTATTGCTATAATAATAATACAACACTCTCATCATCACAACACCGAATAGCTAATATTGTGGGGAGGAGGAGTCAGTGAACAATCATTTGGAACCAAGTCACTGTGAAGCTAATGCAATATTACATCACATGTACATCACATGACATCAATGCGCAGCCATGCTGATGTAATGTTTTTTTTCCTGAGAAATTTGGCAAAGTAAAACCAACCATCAATATCAAAGAGACGCAGCACACAGCTCATCCAGCATGTCGAAGTGATTGAATGAACATTACTCCCCCAGTGGCATTTATTTAATCAACGTTTTTTCAGCAGAATAACTGTCGAATGTCCGGATGCTTGATATTTAAATTGATCAAGTCTGGGCGTAGCAGGTCAGTCAGACTGCTGGTTAGTGACAGTGGATCCACACAGAGGACAACATAGTGGATCCTGACACAGTGTTAGCGTGTGCAGCGTCTCATGTCAGTGTTCATGTCAGTGCAACTTTTGGATATTTTTAGTCCAGTTCAGTTTCCTTTACTATGAAAGACATGTGAATAGGTTCATTGGTCAGAACAATGTGTTTATTCTGTGGAATATGTGAAGCCATGAAGCTGAATCGAAGCAGTTGACCTCCCTTTTTAATTCATATCCACTTTTTCTTCTTTTGGATGCTCAATGTTAAGGCAGTGTCCTAAGCTGTCGCACACAGCGCAAATTGTGAGTCAAGAAGGAAAAAAGTATGAGTCCTCTCAGGAGCCCAGGTACTTATCTGATACCTTTATTCTGCCTCCTCAGCCCTCTGCCAGCCCTACTGGAATCATCCATGACGGCTTCCTGCGTCACATTATCCGACCAGGTTGATTTGAGACACAGCTGCCAAGAAGCTCGATGCTAATCAGTTGAGACTGTAGTAGGAAATGAATGTGGGGAAGGGAAGGCTTTAACATTTGTATACAGCAACAATTCTCGAAAGAGACATGTACATTTCATTTATAATTCATCCTATATTAGATGCCTTCACAGTATGTGACATGTAGCAGGTATAAGAATATATATAAGAATAAATAATAAATAAAGCGACAGGAAAGACAGTGGAACAGAACAAAGGACCTCACTGAAAGAAACCGAGATGAGAGGATATTTTATCAGTTTGTTCAGGGGAATGCAGACTCAGACATCAGCCTTGTGTTAGTGTGTGTTTTATTAATTTGCAGTGTCCCCTCTGAAGTGAACTGAAACTTATTTCTACCTGGAGTGAAAAAAAATATTTACACACATCGTAGATCAGTGAATTTGAACAGGACAGTAAATAGTGCAACCACCATTAGAAACCAAAGAGGTTCCAACGAATTCCATCATCCTTCATTTCATTATTGTTATTTACAAATTTAATGGATTAAAACATATTATTAGTTCTCCGGAGCTAAATGAAAAGCATTCAGAGAAGATGTGACCACACAATCCCATCGATATGTGAACAGTATCAGTACTCTCGCCATAACAAGTGTAATTTTTCCCGCCCATATCTATCATCATAGCGTCACTAATTCTTGGTCCTGTTGTCATTAACAGCTTGACAGTATACATTCACACATGCTTCATCCTAATCAGATGATCTTAATTCATTCGCAGCGGCTTATATGGCAAAATCGCTTTGTTCCTTAATCGGTGTAGTGCAGATGCAAATGTGGATACAAGTAGTAATGACTTGTCATTGAATTAATGGTGTGTCATGACTACTCTTACTACAGTTATAATTATTAGCACAGCTGGGTGGTCTAGTGTATTTCTCCAACGGTCTTATTGAGGGTTTCCTCCATAAAAGAGAATGAGAGCCTCTGCGTGTCATGATTACAATAACTGCTTCGTTGTCTCTGAGATCTGTCAACTCAGACCCGTTTGTGACATCACATCTGGGGGACGTGGCGAAGCTCTGGGTTCATGTTGGCGGAACAGATTTTCCCATCAAAACACAACTTAAAAAGCTCCATTGTCAGAGGAGTTCTTTCCTCCTCTTCTTTCCCTCTGTGCGTTTATCCTTCACCAAGAGAGAAACTGTGATCATGATTTATTTCAATTTTCACCAATATTTCACATTTGTGAGAAAGGTTTTATGTTGGTCCCAGATGGGGCACCATGTGGAGATGTGCTCACACATAGTATTATTGAGATGACAGCAAAGAAGAAATATATCAGCAAACAAATCAATAGCACTTGACAGCACCCAGGAGGCCACTGCTAAAAAAAAGAAAAAACACTCAGAGGGCTAAAAGAAGCCCAGCCATCTCTAACCCATAAACACAAACATGACTGTAGACACACACACAAAGGAAATGATTGCACCGGGGTCCCACAGTGGCTCACTGTGCTGGTACAGTAAATAACATGACGCAGGGAACGTGTCTGTGTGAAATGGCAGTGATCTGTTTTTCTACTGATGTGGGAAATTTAGTGGAGGAGGAGAAGCTGACTTTTATAGACTAGTTTAGTATCTGCCATCAGTACAGGGAGGAGGATCCGCAGACATCAGAGGAAATAAACACAGCAACACTAAAAACTCTGACTGCTAATCAAGCAGGTCTAATGATTTACAATCAGTCTCGTTTGTCAGAAATATGAATAGAGCTGACAGCCACTGTGGATGTTTCATCTTCTGTCCTCAAGGGGAGGAGCTGCTGGACCTTCTTGTCTCCTTATCTGGCTGTCGACAGAGCCACCACCCGTTTATAGCTTGAGCTTCAACACTGCAGGTGGCAGAATAGAGGGACGATCTTCGCCACTGCCGCTGTTGCACGGACTCTGACGTCTTGTTTCTTATTATTCAAAAGAATGGTGAGTTGCTGGGTTGCTCATCAGAGAAGTTTCTTTGGTTCTTAACTGATTTGTGAGGAGTTTATGTTTTATATTAACGTCAGCTGGATTGTGAATTCAAAGGTACAACAGACATTGACCTTCCTGGTCATCAGTGGATTTCATGTACTTGATCAGTGGTCACGGAACACCTTCTCCTTTTCAGGAAAGACTGAACTTTACTTGTAAATAGAGACGTATTTGTTGATCAATTGCGATTATGAAATAAATATTTCTAGTCAGTGACGCGGCAAAACACCACCTGCATGTCGCAGAGGGAATAAGTCTTTTTCCACCAAATAAACACACGTATGAGAACATTTCAGCTTCATGAAAAATGATGGTGTGATGACCGTCGGACTTCCTGTCTGCAATACCTGACGCCGGAAAGTCTCAAGTAAATGACCAATACATGGTCAGGAAAACATCTAGCCGTCTGCGCCAATGTCAAGGTCATGAATTGATATTTAACACAATGTGAACGTCACCGTAAGGTCACAGACACACACACTTTGTCAAGGCGAGAGAGAGAGAGAGAGAGAGCAGTGGAGGAGGGGGGAGAGGGGCAGAGCTGCAGCATCTCTCTCACTCTAAATCACATGAACAATATTTGAGTCTGAAATTATTTTGTTCAAAAATGCATGTGTGTTCAGTGTTTGCAAAGCCTGAGCAATGTTTGACGTAAAAAAATAGGAAATTAAAAAATATATATACTTAAATTCTCCTTGTTCCCTCCAGTGACCGTGAAAATTGTGAAAATTGAAAACTGTGATTTCCTTGACAATAATCGCACGTGCAAAATGTAGAATTGTGGCATCCCGAGTCGTAAACCCTCTGTTAACTGGCCAATACAAGGAGTGCCCCTTGACTGAGATGTAGGTTTGATGGAATTCTGACCCGAGGGACTGACGCTCCTGTTAGCTCATGTGACTTTGGAACATTTGTTTAGTTTCTACATTGTATACATCTGTGTAGTCCTTCTGCATTAGAGATTATTCAGTTTGTGCCATTTGTGCCAGGATGTTCTGTCCTTTTGGGCAACTAGAAAGTCCAGTAACTAGAACTAGAAAGTCAAGGTACATGAAGTTTCCTTCACTGACAGAAAATGGTGAGATATAACATTCTTGGAATATGCTTTCCAGGATCTTTGTGTAAAAATAGATTGAAAATAGATGAGTGTGTGTGTGTGTGTGTGTGTGTCTTTCATTTGATTCCATAGGGAAACCAGCCAAGAGCTATTGTTGATGCTTTGTAGCAATGAGGAATCTGTCGTGTCAGCTTTAGGTCATAATATAGTCATGTAGTCACAGATACACAAATACTACTACAACTACTAATAACAACAGTAAGAATAAGAAAAGTCCTTGCAGCTGCTTGAAGTAATTGTGAATGTTGGGATATAAGTTAGTTGGTATTTCACCCTTCCACCCTCCTCCTCATACCCTGTGTACGACAGTATTTTCTTAATAAATCAAACCAAAAACAGCAATAACAGTATTTGCATTTGTTTTTCATCTGCAGCCCATTATTCCTCATGTCCTAATGTTATGACTTACTATTGATTGTTCCTGGTCTGTTAATGGCCACAAGATGGAAATAATGGCCCCATCTGCAGTTTCACCACTCCCGACACATTGAGTGACTATTCATTGTGAGACTTGGGCTTAATTTGCCCCGGCTGCTGCCAGTCATGATTGGTGAGTCTTTTGAGCCGCAGCCGTGCTATAATGTCATCACTTTAATTCTTTCCTTCCCAGACTCAGGTCAGTGTTCTCTTCCTCTAAACTCACCCACTTCATAGAAAATTGCTGTACACGTGTGTAATTACCCAGAATTTTTTGTCTCTACATTCCGCTGTCTATCTCAAGGGGTTTCCATCTGGAGGAACAATTAATTGTGGGTCATTGCTGGAGGGGATTTGGAAATTAAAACCATCTCTCCTGGATTCATCCTACTAAAATAAAACAGTTTGATTATTCCCATGTGATTTTCTACTCTATTCGTTTCTGCAACCTGCAGTAGCCTCGATAATGCATGACCACCCTTTATGGTTATGAAATATTCCTTTCATCTGAGGACAATTACACCAGCCCAGTTTCCTTCTGTGGTGTACCTTGTATTCTTAATGATGCTTGCTACTGCTACTATTACTACTTACTATTACTACTACTAATAATAATACTGGTCAAGTCAGATTTTATTTGACGACAGAAGAAAAACCTCAGAAACCTCGAATAGATCCAATGCTACATGTGGATGGCCTTCTGCCTGGACCAACTGGGGCGAAACAAAGAGGGACAGAGACGAGTTGTGAGACAGAGAACTGAGCAGTGAGACAGAGAGACATAGAGCGACATACAGACAAGTAGTGAGGAGTAGAAAGAGGCGGCAGGGATATATCATCAGAAGGATGGACATACAGACAAACACTGGCATACACCTGTTACGGCTCCGGTCTCCTCACCTCCACACCATCAGGCTCGCCGTGGGGGCGGCGCCACCAGCGCAGCCCCGCCTGCTCGACCAGGGCGTGCCCGTGCTCGGCCGTGAGCGTGGGAGCGGCACCGCGCACCGGTCGCCAATCATCTCATCACCTCATCCATAAGTGTTTGGTCCTGCAGCCCACGCATCGCCAGATCTTCCCATATCTTAACGCGGCAAGTATAGCTGAGAGCCCTTCGATCGAACGAGCTAGCTCCGCAGAGTTATCGGTTGCACTTTCCCCTCTGCTATCCTTGACCCCTTCTTTGCAACTCCACAGACCCGGTCCCGCGGTGCTGTTCCCCACCTGCCAGCCGGCCCCTGTGGAGACTCCTGGCCAGCTGCTGCCGTTTGAGGATTTTTTGTTTCCCGTATCAGAATAAAAGCTTTTCGTTCCCTGAGACAGCCCTCTCATTCCCTTGTGTCTCGCGCTTGGTTCCTACCTCAACCCGAACTCTAACAACACCGCCATCTAGAATCAGAACACGGCCATGCTGCGTCACTGACTCAACATGCTGACTGACTTTAGGTCAAGTATCCAGACCTCAGAATTCCAATGTGTCTCTTGAAAGATGTAATAATAAAAAGTAATAATAATAAATACAGTTTATTTATAACATCTCTTATTTCAGGTCTCTCAAGGACACCGTACAAGCAAGAATAATGATAATCAAATACTTTAGACATTCACACTTTTGGCCTACATGTGACCCATGTCATTTATCTGGCAGATACAGTTTACCACTTGATTATAATTGTGTCAAAACCAATCCTTGCATGCTGAAGTGTAGCATCCACATTTGCTTCTGTGAACACAGCGTTTGATGTCATGTCATCTTCTGTGCATGCGGGTCTCTTCAGGGTGCCTTAAAACCTGCAGTGTGAATTTAGTTACAAATTCATGTGTTTACCATAATGGTCTTCTGCTGATTTAATTACACTGATGAGGAGGAAGAGGAAGGCACATTCCTAATTCTGTTAACTTCAACAGTGTGTGTATGTAGTATACTACTAATAAATAAATAATAATTTATATATACAATTATAACCTCTTTTATGTAACAGAAATGTTAATCTTTGAGCAATCAGCAGCAGCAGCAGCAGCAGCATTATTCCCCTTGAGCTCTGAATTAAGGGTTGTTTTAGGTACAGGCTAATGTACAGTGCCTCAGCCTTAAACCGCCTTTTGTAGACACAAAGGACATTTGATGCCAAAGGCAATGACATGAACCTGGGCTTGTTAACAATGTAGTAAATGTCATACTCATGCCTTTTCTGGTTCAGTGATAAAAAACAAAGCTTCTGTGAGGGCAGAAAGGTGCAGTTTATTTGACTCTTGCAACACTTTCAGTGTTACAGCGTGAGGCTTTGAGCGTTTAATTTCCTCATTTCAGCAGCAGCCAGCTTCTCTGAAGAGAGTATTAAAGTGCCGTTGCACGAGGTGAAATCGTGATGCCTTGACAGTCCTTGTGAAACAGATAATGGAATTTGAGCTCAAAGGGGAAAATGAAAAATATCAAGATAAGAATTTCAGTTTTGCCATCACATTTAATTAAAAATCTTCAGTTTTGATCATACTGTTGGCTTTGTGGTTTGAATGAGGGTAAGGTGCTACAAGGTCAGTCTCAACATTAAAGGCCCATCACAAAAAGAAAAAAACTCATTAAAAAGACAATCCTATTTCGGGAGGTTGTCTTGCCCAAAGGATGTGAACTACATGTGTCATCTGGTGAAGATGAGACTGTAGGGGTTAAAGTGTCTTAGTGTCCTATGTATGTGGACCTGTTGTGGATTGCCTAATTACGTGTGTGTGTGTGTGTGTGTATCTTTACCAAAGACATACATGCAGGAAGGAAATGAGGGAAATGAGAGAAGATATTTTGTCTGTGTCAAAAATGTCCTCAAAGCTGCCGAAAAACAAATTTTAATACTTCTCAAGGCCACCAGGGGACGAGATTTCAGAGCATCAAAAACATTTGTATCATGGTTTTGTCATTCTCAAAAAAACTTCAAGGACCCTATTCATTTGGCACTAAAGCTCAAGGCGACAAGTGCTTGCTACAGGATGTTTTTAGACTGCACCACGGCGGAGAGTCAAAAAGGACTCACTCTCAGTTTTAGGTGTATCATTCAATAAGCCAATCAAAGCGTCATCTCATCTCAAAATGAAAATGACTTTAACATTAGGGAATGTGAAAAACGTCACAATGTATGATGTATTGTATGTTCCAAAGCTATCTGGAAATCTCTTCTCAGTGGGAGCTGCTGTTAAGAAAGGGAATACAGTGAAGTTCAGGAAGTCTCACTGCCACATACGAGGAAAAGATGGAACTCTTAAAGGAACGGGAACACAAAGAGCTGACGGGCTTTATCAGCTGGATGTTGAAGGAAGTTCTTTCTGTCATAGTGCATCAGTGGCCGCCAATCTATGGCAACAGCGCCTTGGCCACACCACCAAGCTGAAGGAACTGAAGTATCTGGTCTGGAAGGCAAGATGTGTAAAAAAAACAAGTCCATTGGAGGAATTCGTTCCAAGTGCAGGATGTAGCTGATTCATAGTGACGTCTGTGGTCCCATGCAGACTGAATCAATAGGTGGAGTGCAGTACTTTGTGACCAGTGTTGCCAACTTAGCGACTTTGTCGCTATTTTTAGCTACTTTCTGGACCCCCCTAGCGAGAAAATTAGACAAAAGCGACGAGCGACAAATCTAGCGACTTTTTTTGGTGATCAGAGGCTCCAAGATCGCGGGAGGGGGGAAAATTATTGCGCTGTTTTCTCTCTTTCCCCATTCAGGTAAGAGACAGAGAGGGGCGGGGGCGGAGTTGAGAACAACGTGGACTGTCGCTTGGCCCCCCCCTGTTCTTACGTTTGGACCGCTCGCTCGTCTAGCGACTTTTAGCTACTTCTGGGCGGGCCAATAGCTACTTCCGGTGCTGGGGAGTTGGCAACACTGTTTGTGACTTTCATTGATGACTACTCCAGATACTGCAAAGTATACTTCCTGAGACAGAAGAGTGAGGCATTGAGCAAATTCAAAGAATTTGAGAAAACATTGTCAAATGTGTGTGAACGGAGCATCGCAAGACTGAGAACAGACAATGGTGGTGAGTACACATTTAAAGAATTTCAAGAATATTTGAAGGCTCAAGGCATCCATCATGAAATGACTGTACCGCACTCACCACAGCAAAATGGAGTTGCAGAAAGAAAAAACAGGACTTTGATTGAAGCGGCTAGGAGCATGCTATCGCATGCAAAATTGCCCAAAACGTACTGGGCAGAGGCTGTAGCAACTGCAGCGTACATTCAGAACAGGCTGCCCACATCTGTCCTGAAGACAGCCTACGAGAGATGGTATGGGAAGAAACCTGACATGAGTCACATGAGAGTGTTTGGCTGTGTAGCTTATGCACACGTCCCAGATGAAGATAGAAGGAAACTGGACTACAGGACAGTGAAGATTCACTTTGTGGGATATGCAACTAATGCCAAAGGTTACCGTCTGTACAATGAAGAGAAGGATTGTAATCCGTCGTGATGTCATCTTCAATGAATCAAACTTTGACTGGAAGCAGGAAGAAGAAGGACACTGCGCAGAGAATGAGATTACCATGACAACAGATGAGAGTGAAAGACAAGGTGAGGAGGTCACTGCTGATGGAACAGTAAGGACAAGCAGTAGAATCAAACAGGCCCCAAGAAGGTATCGATATGATGAGTATGCTGACACAGTGACTGTTGATCATCATACCAGTATGTGTTGTGTGACAGAACCAACCACACTGAAAGAAGCAATGTTGAGTCCTAATGCAAAGAAATGGCAAGAGGCAGCTGATTTGGAGTATGAGTTGCTGTTGGAAAATGAAACATGGGACTTGGTAGTTACCATAAGACAGAAAGGCAGTAGGATCCAGATGGGTGTCAAGCATCACAGTGATGGACGAGTGGAGCAATACAAGCGTACACTTGTTGCCAAAGGATACTCAGTTGTATGGTGCTGACTACGATGAAATGTTTTCACCAGTGGTACGATTCACCTCTATTCGAAGGCTACTTTCCTTTGCTGTTCAAAACAATCTACATGTACACAAAATGGACGTTGGAACTGCATTCCTTAACGGATACCTTGAGGAAGAAATTTACATGGAGCAACCAGAGGGGTATGTCAAACCAGGACAGGAACACCTGGTCTGCAAATTGAAAAAATCCATCTATGGACTGAAGCAGTCCCCACACTGCTGGAGCAAGGTCTTCACAGAATTCATGAAGAAAATTGGATTCAAACAGAGCACATCAGACCACTGTGTGTTTGTGATATCAAGACAAGAGGTTGAAATCCTTGCTGTTTATGTGGGTGATTTAATTCTGATAACTGAGTCATCTGAGAGCATGAATGAGCTGAAAATGGCTGTCTACAAGATGGACATGTCATATATCCTAGGCATCTCTGTGGTCCAAGACAGAAAAGAAATGTCTTTCTTCATCAGAAGCATTATATTGAAGCCATTCTTAATATGGAATAGACAATGCAAACCCTGTGGCAACCTTTGTTAATGCCAATGTCAAGCTGAGGAGAAATGATGGTGTCAGTAAGCCAGTGAACCAACAGACCTATCAGTCAATGGTTGGAAGCCTGCTGTATGCTGCAATGGCCACTCGACCAAATATAGCTCACGCAGTGAGTGTCATGTCAACGTATAATGAAAATTCTGATGTAAAATCTGACTGCTGTGAAAAGGGTATTCCGATACTTGAAGTGGACAGGAAATCTGGATTGCCGTGATTGGATTTTCTGATGCTGACTGGGCTGGTGCTCAGGATGATCGTCACTCGACAGCAGGCAACATGTTCCTACTGGGTGGAGGAGCGGTGAGCTGGCTCAGTAAGAAACAGGCAACAGTTGCACTGTCAACAGCAGAAGCTGAATACGTCGCACTCAGTCAAGCTGTTCAAGAAGGTGTATGGCTGAGACGACTGAGTGATCTTGGAGTGGAAGCTACAACCACAGTGATGCTGGAGGACCACCAAGGTGCTATTGCAATAGCAAAGAATGAAACAATGGCTAAAGGAAAACACTGAACCCAGATGCAGAAAACTTAATTTTATTAAGAATGTTGGGGTAACAAAAGCTATGCTCAAAAAGGGGAGGGGAGAACAGAAAACTACACTCACACGTCTGGCTTGGCATTTTCTGATCCCGGCCTGTAAGATGGTAAAATTGAAGCGGTTGAAGAAAAGTGACCACCTGGCCTGACGAGCATTTAACCTTTTCGCGGACTTGAGGTACTGCAGGTTTTTATGGTCTGTCCAGACAATAAACGGAAGCTGTGAACCCTCTAGTCAATGCTGCCACTCTTCAAGAGCGGTCTTGACTGCTAAAAAACTCCTTATTGCCAACATCGTAGTTACGTTCAGCGGTTGACAGTTTCCTTGACAGATACGCACAGGGATGAACTTTCCCATCCTTTGCTGAACGCTGGGAGAGTACCGCGCCAACGCCCTCGTTGGACGCGTCCACCTCCACTATGAACTGCATGGCTGGATCTATGTCCGCGAATGTCTGCAGAATGGACAAATCAAGCTGCAATATTGTCCAACAAGTGATATGAAAGCGGACATCCTGACTAAACCGCTGACAAAAAGTTTGAACATCTTAGGGGAGAGATTGGACTTTTCCCTGTAAGGAGATGTTGCTTGACAGGTGAACGCCGAACGCTGCCTTGTCAAAGCATGTTGTAAAGTGTGTGTTGTGAAAAAGAGTTCCAGAAAATGATTGTCACTAAAACTGTGTTTTTCCAAAAGTTATGTGTTTGTCTATTGTTAAATTAAGTGGGAGTGTTGAATATAGTAATTTACCAATAGGTGGCACTGTTGCATTCTGATTTCCCTGTTCGGTAAAGTGAAGAGGTTGCATCTCTTTTTTTTCTCTCACTGAAATGATCGGATGTTAACTTTGAGTTCCGTTGAATAAAGGTCTCTCTGAGGACGAGAACGATCTCATACTTTCAATAGTGGGTGCGGCACATGGGGTCGCAGCAGTCCATTGAGGCATTATGTAACTTACTTCAGTAGGTTTGCAAAGAGTGTATTCTAATTTTATTGGATTTTAAAATGGTCTTTATGTTTTTGGACTATTCTTCTTTCATTCATGAGTAACTTGTGTACCTTGGTGGATTTATGAACGGAGAGGACCGTGACCTCAGACTCCTGGAGAGGGAACAGAGGAGGCTGGTAGCCCAGGGAACACTCGAAGGGTGAGACAACGGTGGCTGCAATGACCATGGCGTTCAGGGAGTACTCCACTCAGGGCAGGTCCCTACTCCAGGGGGAGGGAGAGTCAAGGCACACTGGATGCAGTCTCCAGGTTCTGGTTTGCCCGTTCCGCCTGGCCGTTGGTCTGCAGGTGACCGCAGCCTCAAGATCCATGATGATTGTCCCCATCACCTGAGAGGCTGGGAGGATGGTGTCAGGGATCTCAGGTCCCTCCCTGCCAAGTGAATCAAGGCGTCGGCCTGGGTGTACTTGGACCCTGGCCGGTATATCAAAGCAAAGTTGAACTGGCTGAGGAAGAGGGCCCAGCGTGCATGTTGGTAGTTCAACTGTCAGGCCACCCTTAGGTAGGTGATCCAACCAGACAGCTGTAGGATATTTGGCCCTTTAAAGCCAGTGGCACCACTCCTGGAAGGCCTCCACAACAGCCAACAGCTCCCTGTTCCTGATGTCATAATTCTCGTCGGTGGGAGTGAACCGATGTGACAGAAAAGCACAGGGGTGCAGCTTGCCATCAGCGGCCAACTGCTGGGAGAGAACGACCCAAGGTCCCAAGGTCCCAAGGTCCCAAGATCCTTTTAAGGTATATTTTCTACTGATAGATAAAGCAGCATGTGTTTTGAGACTGATGTTTGGTACTTAGTTGCTCCACACAAGGTTTGAGAAAAGCAGAAAAAGTAGACAAATGCAAGTACAATATTTCCATTTACTTTTTACTGGACCGTATACCGATTGTTCTGGGGTTTACGGTTTCACTGTTTTTGACTCTGCCATGTCAGCAGTATTATTATAATCATCATTATTACGCTGTGATTCCCCTTGCCATGAGTCTGCAGATCTTCTGCACTTTATGGCTTCAGCAAATGATATTCCTCCACCCAGCAGTCCCAGTCTCACCTGTTCAGCTGCTACTATCAAATTGACATTCACTGGCTGTTGTCACCAAGCGAGGCTCTTAATGAACAAACCGCTATCAGACCGCTAATTGTGCTACCTTAGCTTGCAGTAGTGGGCCGGCACTACAAGCTGTTTCCCGTCCCCTTCCTCAGCCTACCTAGAGAGGACGCCTTTCATGCCCGCTCAGGCCTCCTGCCAAACAAATAGTGAATAATTCACCACCTTCTGGATGGTTCAGCTGCTAAAAAAAGCAAAAAACAACTTAACCTTAATGCCCTAAAGATTTTACAGATTTTCCATACAAACCTTGCCCTGATTAATGAGTTTGTAGGACAACCGAACAGAAAGCTATGTTATATTATAAATTTCTTCTTTTTTTCCTGTTAACTAATACAAGTCTAATAGAAATTAATACATTCGATACTACCTAATATACAATTTTTTGACAACATACATACATTGACCTTGTACCAAATATACTGCTAGTGAAAGTAAATATGGGGCATACATATATATAAATACACTATTGGCACATAGCCATATGTTTCTTGACAGCATGATGAGAAGAGATAGAGGGAAGAGGGTGGCAACACTGCAAGCCACATCAGTCGTGGCTCGAGGCAGTGGATCTAAACTTCTCTTCGTCAAGAACACTGCGACCTTAAAATGTCTAATGTTTGTTGACAGGCCCAGAGTTTGTATTATACACTGCACAGTGGTGTGGGTCAACAACACAAATGTCTAAATCAAAAGAAAGATGGTGGTGGAACAAATTCCTACATCTACACCCCCAGGTAGAAGACCTTTAAAAAACATCAGTGAGGGGCACATTGGCATTTCTGTACCGCCTTTATGCCTTGTTGCTATGTTTTTACTTCTAGTCCTACAAAACAATTGGACTCATTTGTTATGTTGTCATTAAAAGCTTTGATATGACAAGTACATTGTGGTAATGGTATTCATGTTATCTGAATTTCACATTTTGATTTATCTAGTTGTGCTATAATATGCTGCAAAGGAGACTCTGGCACTGGGTCCCAGGCAAGAGGGGCGGAGTCAATAAAAGGTGGTGTAAATCTCACCTTCACTGACACACAACTGAGAGATGAGCGGTTATTTTGCGGTTGGTTCAGTTGGCTCTCTTCTGTAAATCAGTATTTTTAAATTGTCAAACTGTAAAATATCTCTTTGCTGATGTATTTAATTAGAACACTGGTGAATTATTAAAATGTTCTTCTTTGACTCATGGCATACTTGCCAATGGAATACTGATGATCAGTGAAGAAACATTATTTACTCCGAAAAACACATTTTGAAACATATTTATTTAATAAGAACATTAACATGTGTCCTTATAAATATAGATTT
>CAAKHB010005456.1:0-16424 GCA_901007665.1 Aeoliscus strigatus
AGGCCACAGTGCTAACCACTGGGCCACCATGTCGTTCTAGACCCTGTCTGACAATGAGGAAGAATCCTCCAACAGATTCCTGGATCCAGAAGGTTCCACAACACAACCAACATTCAATCATCTGGTCCTGGTCCATTAGCAGGATTTACTCCACATTTCTTTCAAATCTGTTCAGAACTTTTTCACGTTTGCTAACAAACAGATAAACCCAACCTCCTTGGTGGAGGTAATAAACATGGTGTCACAGGTGGCGATCACCTTGGCGATGATGACCAGCTGGTAGGTGGCGAGCGGCAGCGTGATGAGCGTCCTCACAGACAGCGTCCCCACCACGATGGTCAGCCACCACGGCAGGCCGCTGACCTGCTGCAGCTGCACCAGCAGCTCCTCCGCCAGGTGCACGGGGGCCGAGTGGGCCACGCTGTCGTACCATCCATCACCGGCACCACCTGACGCCTGCCGGACAGACGGCCGGGAGCAGCAGAGGGGCGCAGGTGGAGACGTCCTGAGAACCGCGGCAGAGACCACGGATCGTACCGGAAGTTGAAGGACACGGAGCCCCCTCACACACAGCATGGTGACACCCCCACTGCTCCTGAAAGCACACACACACTGCACAGAGACACACACACACACACACACACACACACACACACACACACACACACACACACACACTACTGCTGCTGTTGTTTTTGTTGTTCCTTTGTATCAATGATTTGATTGTGTGTGAGGTTTGAACTTCAGACAGAAGTCCTATCTGCTGTTGAAGCTCAGTGGACTGGACCTGGATCTGCTTGTTTTGTTTACATCAGTTAACAACGGCACATTAACCTGAGCACACAAATAGCATAGAACCAACGTCACGGTCCTACCTGTGTGACGTCAGCAGGCTGGGATCAACCGGATCTTAGTCAGATTTCACCTTTTCAGGTCTTTCACCTTCGTTCATCCATTGCTATGTCTATGGTCGGCACCCGCTCCATGCGGCGCATGCGCGGAATACTTATTTTTACGACACTGGAATCACTTCCGTTATTTTTTTTCAACTGTTAAGCTTTATTGAAATTCGTAAAGTTAGTTCTCCAACCGGTCCTGTCACATTTCTTTCACAGCAGGAATATTAGTTCACTGTTATTTTTTGCTGTTAGCAAGAGACGCGATAAAAGTATTTTGGAAATATAATGGGAGTCAAGTATTATTACTAACAAAATTGGAAAAACGGAAAGCTCAACAGTTATACAAGACACAATACAAATATATACACAATAAAAAGGAAAAATCCTGAAAAATAGAAACGTGGAATACATCATATACTTGTACTGTATGTTTTATTTAGTTGATTTATTTCTTATTTTATGATGGCTGTTGTATTTCAATGTCGATGGTTAACTTACAAAACTATTTATGGCGCAACATAAACGCTGCATGAAGACACAATTACACAAATAATTTAATCCTTAAACAGATTTAGTTGTAAATTTAAAACGTTGTGTTGCCGCCAATAAAAAGATGTGATTTTACGGTCGTGTCGTCCCGCGCATGCGCAGAGCAGTCGGGCGTCAACATGGCGGAGTACAGTCAGCAGGGCCTCTTCGCGGCTCTGCTGCTGTTCACGGCTTTAACACTCCGGGACGTTTACAACGGCAGAGCGACCTCACAGTCTGGACAGCAGCCGGCGGAGATACCCGGTCTCTCACCGGACAGGCTACCGGAGACAGAGCCCGGTAAACCGGCCAAACCCTCCTTGTACACCGGTCCCGTGCTCAGGTTCCAGTACTGGTGAGTAGCAACATGCTAATCAGCAGAGCTAGCAACACCGAAGCTAACAATTAGCATACGTGGAAATCCGGTTTTAGCATGCACGGAAACGTCAAATCTATGAGAACACATAGTTCAATTTCAGATATATATTGTTTGTATATGCTAATTTGGGCACATGTGATCCTTAAACGTAATGTTAGTTAAATGTGTGTTAGTTACAAAACTCTAAAGATCAAACTAAACTACGTGTGTATGATCAGTATTTCCTGAGGTTACAACAAGGCGTTCCAGGAGTACTCTCGGGCCATCAGCCAGCTGTACCCGGACATCCGCATTGAGGGAGAAAACCACCCCCCCACGCCCTTCAACAGGTGCGTTCTGACATCACTAACTGAACCTTGGACACACACACACACACACACACACACACACACACACACACCACCCTTATCTTTACAGGTTCAATGTGACATACTTTCCTTACCCCTCCTCCTCAGGTGTTTGGGGAACATGATCTCATACTTGAAGTTTATCTCCATCTTGCTGATCATCAGTGGTCAGAATGTGTTTGTTCTGCTTGGCCTCAACACTCCCAGAGCGTGGACGTGGACTCAGGATAATAAGGTACTGAAGCTTCAGGCGTCTCTGCATCCATGTTCTGCACAGAATGCTGACACCTGGTGCTAGAGCTTTAGTGTCAGGTTCTTCTTACTCACAACCAAAGCATCAGCATGCATAGCTAAAACTTAACCATGCATCATTAACCTGATCTACCACATCAACTGGTCAAGTCCCAACAGTTCTTTTCTCTTTCAAGATGTGAAAAAACTTTGATGTCGTTGCCTATTCTGTTTTAATAGGAGACATTTTAAATCATCTTTTCATAGCTCTAATAATCTCAGGATAATATTTGTCTCGCTCCTTGTATGTCAGGTCTTCTCCTGTCTGATGGCCTTCTTCCTCTGTAACATGATGGAAACCCACTTTCTGTCCACTGGAGCATTTGAGATCACTCTGAATGGTGAGTCTGATGGGTCCAAAGTGTGACATCACTGAACGCTGAGTCGGGTCCTTGTAAAAGGTTGTGCTTTTCTCATCCCTGCACAGATGTCCCCATATGGTCAAAGCTTCAGTCAGGTTATGTCCCAAACATCCAGGAGATCTTCCAGATCCTCGACAACCACCTGAAGATGAACCAGGTGGATCCAATGAGCTTCTCCAGTGCTTAGAGCTGCTGCATATGCAGGTAAACACACCAAAACTCTGCTGCTTGACTTACTTAAGTATGTGCAGCGCGACTGCACAGAGCTAATGTGACTGTAGGTGTCATCCCATGAACCAGTGTTTGGGTGGAGTCAGTTGACAGAGACTCTGTCACTGACTGTCACTGACTGTCATTGGCAGCACACAAACACGCATGAAATCACCCATGCTTGTAGGTGGCACACACACACACATGCTGAAGGCAAACTGACACTTTAAGCTTGAGTCGCTGGCGACTCCACGACAGTACACACACTCACTCTCTCACTGGAGTACAGTTTACTCACCGGTATTACACACACACACACACACACTCTCCCTCATGTGCTCGTCATCTCCCTTGTCCTCCATTAATCTGTGAAACCTGCAAAATCACCCCTTCTACATTTGAATAGTGGTTATTTATGAAGTGTTATTAATGTTAAGAGGGAACTAAATGGGACAGAATTGGACTTGTGGACTGCTCTGATCTTCGTGTCTGTCTCACCTGTCTCTGCAGTCGTGCTGTGTTCACGTGTCCTGGCTCAGTGGGACAATCAGCCGCTGGCGTTCATGAAGGTTGGGCCTTAAAGCAGACTCTGCGGGGCCTCGCCGGATATCTCCCGCCACCAAACGAGCACTCTCTCTGCTCCAGGTCACAGCTCAGCACCACAGTACCCACAATGCACCTGTGAATACAGCCCATGTGCTCACAGACTGAGGACTCGACTGTTCTCTCTGATGTAGTTTATTTATTATTCTGAGTTTCAGATGTGAAACCACGGTACTACCATTCGCCTCAAACAGCTTTTGTCTGGACAGGAAGTACGTTATGTTTCATGTAGCAAATGATCAGCGTCAGTCTTGATTTTTAATGAAAAATCATTTTGTCTGAAAATGTCTTCAAGTAGAAATAAAAGTCAGTCCATTAAAGACAGCCCTGGTTGTGGTTTGTGCAGCTCTGTTCTTCTGACATGAATTTAGCCGTCACTGTTTCAGAAGCCTGATCTCAGATCAGGTCAAGTCATTCATTTCATGAAGTTTATCAAACGAGGGATCGAGGCTTTACACAACGATTATGACACCGTTATCTAATTCTAGTCAAACTACAAACTGATGTTATATCCAAAAAGGACATTTTCATTTGATATTTTTAAGATTAAAACGTTCATCGGGTATTTTCTTATTAGAACATCAGGTATTTTCGTGAACAAAGTATTAAGTATCAAGTATTTTTAGTGAATGAGTGAAATGTTGCTCTTTGTTCAAGAACTGAAGTATGTTCACAAACAAACGAAGTAAAGGTGTCGTTTAAACACCATTGTTCTTCTCCGCATTCAAACACGTCAAAATTTATCTGCAAGTAACGATGATTCAGCGCCGCTCCAGTAGAACGTTCCAGTAGGACTTCCGTCCTCTTCCAGTCGACCGTCAGCTGGTCAGCTGACTCGGGGGGAACTCCCGATTGGAAAACGCTTCGTCATTCCCCACACTTCATTGGCTGGTGGGGGCGGGGCTTCCTGCGGCCGACCAATAGGCGCACACGTAAATATTTACTCAGCCAGATGACGGTGACGTTCACCGAGGAAGGAAATATAAGCAAGCGGAGACAATTTGAAGCTGTGTCACGAAGTTTGCAGTTTGTTTGGATTCTGTGGAAGTCTGTGTTCTCCGTCCAGAGTGCGGTTCAACTTGGAAACAAACCGAAGCACGATGTCGGTGACGGTGACGGTGAAGGCCTACCTGCTGGGGAAGGAGGAGGCGGTGAGAGAGATCCGGAGGTTCGCGGTGGATCATGACGTGTCCTGCAGCTTCGAGTATCTGAGCAGGAAAACTGCTGGAGTTTTCAGTAACCTGACCAATTCTACGTTCAGCTTGTACTACAAAGGTCAGTCTGCTTACGACCAGTCAAGTATGTCACTGATCACTGTTTACGTCTTCAAAATCAACTTGTCACTGCTAACTCAGTAGTAGCTGTTAGCATGTAGATCATCGATTTGTCACCGTTAACACAGTATCAATAACTAAGCATGCAGATAATCGACTATTGGCAATCACTGCTAACAAATTGTTGATTATCAACAATCACTGTTGGCTTGTAGATAATCGATTATTGGTAATCACTGTTGACAAACAGTTCATTATCAACAATCACTGTTAGCATGTAGATAATCGATTATTGGTAATCACTGTTAACATGCAGATAGATCAGTTGGCCGCTGTGAACAAGAAATCAATTAAGTATCAGTAATCACTGTTCACATGTAATCAATTATCAATAATCACTATTAACATGCAGATAAACACTGGTGACATAATCAAAATCAGTTGTTCCTATTAATATAAATAATGTGTCAATAATTACTAATAACACGTGGATCATCAGTTAGTGACTGTGACATGTGTTCAAATATTGGTGAGTAAATGTCAGTTCAAAGTTGTCATTAATATGAACAGATCAGGAACAATCCTGGCTGCGTAGATGATCAATAATCACTAATCAGTGGTTTCTGTGTCCTCTTCCAAACACCTGCTGCTTGTGACATGGTCCTGGTGGAGTTTGGAGAGTTGTTTCTGTAGAAATGTCAGTGACACAGCGTTTTCCTCCAGTGACTCATCATCACTGAGTCATCATCACCTGTGGAGCTGCTGCTGCTGCAAACAAACACACGCTAACGTCCAAAACAGGAAGCAGCTGAGCGCCTCACGTGGCTGCTGGGACGTTACAAAAGGAGCATTGTGACTCGTCTGGAGCTGAGTCTTAGTCACAAGGCCACGAAACATCATCTAAAATCAGATCCAGCTCTGAAGAACCACTGCAGAGTTAAAGGGGAGAGATGTTTTCCACACGCAGACACAAGTGGTCATTGTTTCTCTCCTGAACGATGTTTTGCGTGTCCCCGAGCGTGGAGGGCTGTCAGCCGACCGACTCGTTCAACCTGCTCCACTTGTTTTTTCAGATGAAGACGGTGACCTGGTGGCATTTTCGTCGGACGACGAGCTGATGATGGGTCTGGGCTGTATGAAGGACTCCACCTTCCGCCTGTACATCAAAGGTACCCAGTTCATCCTCAGCACACACATGGATACAGATGAAAAAACATTTAAAAAAGTAAAATATGAAATATATAGCACCTGCAGGGAAAATTATAAAGTGATAAATCCCTTCAGATTCATTGGAAACCGAAGATTCCTCCCCATTCTTTGCCGTTTTCTACCATGATATAAAAGTTCCTACATTCTTACATCTAAATAAAGCACACTAATAATAGTACTGGTACATTTATTTATAGAGCACTTTCTATCAAAGTGCTTCACAGTTCAAGTAAAAGAATAAAATATAAATACAGATAATAAAATAAAAAAGAAAAAAGAAAAGAACAGTATCATGCTAATAATAACGGCAATATAATAAGACAAACAGGACACTAGATATTTTATAATTTTGTATTGTGTTAAAGACAAATTATAAAGTTTCTCTTGGACATCAATAAAAGTATCTGTCTAGACTGACAGTTAAGTGAAGGCACAGAATGTAATGCTGCAGTTACCTTCCTTCTTGTTCTCTTATTTTACCTGTATAGAATGTTTAGTGCTATTTTTACTCCTGTATGTATTGTTAATACTAAATGTTGTTTTTTTAAATTTAGTTTTCTTACTGTCAGCCTTAGTTAGAAATGTGTGGAACAAAGGATGATCTTCTTCGATTACTTCGAGAACATAAAAACATCTTATCAAACAAATAAGTGTTTTTAAAAATGTGAGGGAGGACTAACAAACGAACACAGTTAAACACACGTGTCACTAACGCCTCCAGAGAAGAAGGAGCCCCGTCGAGAATTCCCTCTTCATGCCTTCCCTCCGTTCGGAGCTCCCCGGGCACCGCCCCCCGTCCTCCACCCAAACGTGACCTGTGACGGCTGCGACTCTGCCGTGGTGGGAACCCGCTTCAAGTGCTCCGTCTGTCCAAACTATGACCTGTGCTCCGCCTGCCAGGCGCGGGGGATGCACACGGAGCACGCTCTGCTGCCCATCTGGCACCCGCTGCAGGTACGTCTGAAACGATTTAAGATCACAGTTTTTCTTCATTTAAACCGATGATGATGATGTTCCTGTCTGTGTGAAGCATTCCATTAGTTAAACACTACAAGAATGAACAAAATGCTAAAATACAGGTCTTCCTTCATTTGTCTTGGTCCTTTCAGCACCTCTAACTGTCTCCAACCACACCTACTGGAGAACACTGCTGTCACACATCCAGCCATGGGTTTACAAAGGATGTGAACACTTCAGGGTTTCGTTCCAGAAAGCAGCTTCCCTGAGTCTGTCTATCCTGAAATAAGAAACCACTGCATCTTTAAAGTTTCATAAGTTTGAATTCAGTCTCTCAGAACACTGCTTTCTAGAACGGTCCCTGGAAACGTCTGCGTCGATAAAATGTGACCAGCTGAAAGTGACTCACCATGAGGGAATCCTTTGATCTCTCATTTGGATCTCAGAGGTCGAAAAAAAGATGATGTCAGTGAGAACTGACACACTGAATTCCGTCTGAGCTTGTTGTCTGCTCTAAGCGTTGTTGTTTGTTACCACGGCAGCAGTGGTTTTCTCGAGGGAAGTGGATGAAGAGGATGAGGCACTGCATGAACCAGAGTTCGGCTCAGCACCAGGACCAGGACCAAGACCAGAACCAGAGCCAGAACCAGGAGCGTACCGAAGCGTCCGGCAGCGCCCCCACTGGTCAGTGTCTGTCATTGAATTTTCACATCTTCTCAGTAAATGTTTTTCGAATGGGGCTACTGACGATAGAAATCCAAACACGTCTGTCCAGACATGAAGTGAAATGACACAGCGAAGTGTTGAACCCACTCAGTGAAACGTCTTTCACACTTAGTAGACGCCTCCTGTGTGGAGAAGGTAGTCACAGGCGTTGCTCTGGTGTGATTCGGACCCGCCTGTGGTCAAATATTGAGGGTCTCGTCTATGAACTCTGACCTTCCGTTGGATTCCAGTTGCTGATTTCAGCAGATTTCTGGTCTTTCCATCTTTCTGCACCTCCTTTTCTCCATGTGGTCAATACTTATCCCTTCATTACACATGTAATTTATGGACATACTGTATATGTTTGAGTTCTATGTGTCAAAAGACTCTGTCGACTGGTTCTTCTATCAGTTAGTTACCCTGATGTGATAGAAATACAAATCCTAGCTGGCATGTTTGCCCAAAAAAAGGATCACATGTTGACGTGTACCCGTGACTGTATGACCTCTGACCCCTCACAGCCTCTCAAGGTAACATGGACTTCCTGAAAAACATCGGCGAAGGCGTGGCAGCCATGCTGAGTCCGCTGGGTGAGTGATGTCACCGTTATCTGACATCAGCGGAACTTCTGAAAGTGAGGTTGTGTGTGTGTGTCCAGGGATCGATGTGGACATCGATGTGGAGCACCAGGGTCAGAGGGCAAAAGTGACCCCACCCTCTCAGAGTGGGGGTGGGGAGGCTGATGTGGAGATGGACACAGAGAGCGGGCCCAATGAGAAGGGCGGAGTCAGCGAGGCAGAAAAGGTCAGTTGATCAGCAGCTGGTCTTACATGTTCACGGAGTGACATCACAGTTTTTATCTGGGAAGAATGTGGGACAGACGGCTGACGTGACACCTGACCGCACCTCTTCCTGATAACTGAAACAAATCGATAACCTGTGTCTTCTCCGGTCGGCAGGTGAACAGAGACTCTGATGAGGAGTGGACTCACCTGAGCTCCAAAGAGGTGGATCCCTCTACTGGAGAGCTGCAGTCCCTGCAGCCCCAGAGCCAGGGCCAGGACTCTCCTCCAGGGGACCAGGATGGTCCATCAGGTCTCAGAGAGGCGGCTCTGTACCCCCACCTGCCTCAAGGTGAGACAGACGTCCCTTTTCCACCTGAGCTGAATCGAAATCGTGACATCTACAGACTAGCGCAGCCCTCATGGAAACATGTCTGGAACCAACAGTCCAGTCCAGCCTCTGGTCTGTGTATCATCGTTGTGTACCTGCTGACCTCTGACCCCTCCCTCCCACAGAGGCTGATCCCAGACTGGTGGAATCCTTGTCCCATATGCTGTCAATGGGATTCTCTGATGAGGCCGGCTGGTTGACTCGTCTCCTTCAGGCCAAAAACTTTGACATCGGAGCCGCCCTGGACGCCATCCAGTACGCCAAACAGCCCCGCAAACCCTTATAAAGGGAGGAAGGCGGATCCTTTCCACTCATTTCTCATGGATCTGCTGATCACTTATCACTGATTATCAATCATTTACTATTCAGTTGATTAGCAGTCAACACCTTGGTGGCTGATTTAAATGTTTTATTCTCTTTGTTCTTCTTCGTTCATCTGTCCAATAAAAACTGACTGAAAACGTGTTTAGGATGTCAGTCCTTCTCCAAACATGTCGTCGAAGCTGAAGTCGTCTCCGCTCTCAAACATGGAGGACCCAGGCAGAGTGGGGCGAGGTTGTGGGAGGGGTGGGGCCTGACGGATGTGTGGCAGAGAGACACCTCTGCCCACCTGACTCCACCCCCTGTCAAAAGGCCCCCCCTTCTCCTGCACCTGAGCGTCAGTCCGGAGGAAACCATCCAACCTGCTGCTGAGACCGTCCACGGTGGTTGTGATGTTCTTTGGACTGGCGGCACCAGTGGTTGTGGGGCTCATGGGATTAGTCTGATGCAGGCGGGTGCTTCCGGTGCGCTCAATGTCTGATCCTCGTCCACGTTTTGTCTTCAGACTTCTGCAGCTTGACTAGAGAGAGAGATTAAATATGAGCTAGAGGTCATAGCCTGGGTTCTAAATGAATCCACGACAAAACGGACAATGTTTCACCAACACCCCCCCCATCAACACCGAGAAAGCTGTTAAAATACACTAGAGAGTTGTGAGGTGAGAGCCAATTGTGCTGGACACTCAAATAGTGTAAATACACTCTTGAACCTGCACTTGAGCCTGGATGGGTAGAAATCAGATGTGTGTGACGTTCCTGAGGTTACCTGTTCAGTCGGCCAGTGCTTGTCTCCTTCACCTGACCTCATCCTGTGAGAACACAGTTACAGGTCAGGCCTCTGAGACACACACTCTTCAGTTTTATCTAGATTACAAAAACACATGACCTCACACACAGCAGGTTCACACTCAGCGTTCTCCATTTTGGTCATTATTAAGTCTTAAGGTGTCTGTGATGAGCTCAGCTCATGGCATCCAATGCCAGTGAGTGGAATGAACAGACATTTTTGTTTTGACCGCTGCAGGTTTGTTTTTGTGAACCCTAATGATGTCACAGGCAGTGGGTGTGGTCAAAAATATAAACAATAAGATCACACCTGTCAGTCCTGTTCTTGGGTTGGAGATGCTGCATGCCCATAAAAAACTCCTCTTCTTCCTCCTCCTCCTCCTCCTCCTCCTCACGTTTGTCCAGGTATTTGCTCCAGCGACTCACCTGAGTGTGTTCCACCTGCAGACATATTGTTTTACACTAATAGGAGTGCCCATGTGAAGACACAGCAGGGTCGGGGGTGAGGGGCCCTCACAACTATAATGAGTGAACGTGTGTTGTATGCAAACCTGCTCGTCCCTCTGCTCATCATTTTCTGTCTCCTGCTTCCTGTGAAAACCGGTAGCAGGTCAAACCCGATCAGGTGACGTCACTGATAACACCAATATGGTTATCTGACAGGCTGGTTACCATAGTGACCAGGCATCTTGTTCTTCCATCTTGGCACCTCTGGTGGCATTTAGTTTCTGAACATGACGTCTGCAGTCAGCCCCAGAGCCCCGCCCAAACTCCTGTAAACCAAACAAAGTCTGACATGTGCCATCCTGCAGGTACACAGCTGTGTGGGGTGACTTCTAAAACTGGTCTGTCAGCTCAGTGTTACAACATCCGTAAAATAAGGAATTTACAGAGAGGAGCACAATAGTAAAGAGTCAATGCTCCAGCTCTGCACAAACTACTGAATCTATTGTTTAATCATCCACAGCGTTAAATACTTACACACAGTTCATTGTACTTATTATTTATTCTCCAAATTATTAAGTACCAAGTATGAAAACATCAGCTCTACGAAGCTGTATCCATCAGTTTTCAGAAACCCATTGATTTAACGTGACTTAAGATGGAATAAATGTCTGGTTCTGACCTTCAGCAGCGATTGTTTCTCGCCACAAACCTTGCAACTCCATCGTTTCGCCTTCTTCACCTGGCAAACAACACAGCACACAGCATTGTCACCTTTTAGCCCGACTGTTAGCCTTTAGCCTGGCTGCTAGTTGTTAGCATGTTCGTTAGCCTTTAGCCTGGCTGCTAGCCCTCATAGTGTCCATTTGTACGGATCAGTGTGGTTGTTACCTGTTGCACTTGGAAGGTCTCACAGGCGAAGCACCTGACTACGTGAAAGACCTGGGCCATGAGGGGAAAACAAACGCCTTTCCTGCATATGGTTCCTGTTTCAGTTCGGTTGATTTTTCCCGGGACTCGTTTGAACAGAGGTCTACGTCATAGCAGCTGCGGTGGGGCGAGCCGCGAGTGTTGTCAAAGCGCCATCTGTCTGTCAATTACATTAATTACATGAGTCATGCACTGTCATATACCATATGTATATTTGAATATGAAAGTTGCTCACGGCAAAATTTCTCATTTCTTTCGGTCATTTCTTCCAGGCAAGCATGGGGTCATTAAATTAGGTAACGAGTTGGGTTTTATTTTGAAGGAATTTAGCCGGAAGTGTAGTTGACACCAGAAGATCCGGGCCAGCAGAAGTAAAAAGTGGATATTTACTGACAAAAAGTTGAAGTTGCAACATTAACCGTTTGCTTTTGAGACGTTCCATAGGGCTGTTTTCAAGACTGTCTCTCTACAAGATGGCTCCAACGAACGTGGCGGATGAATACTCTTCAGGAGCGGGTACAGACGTTTATTTACCGGTAGCTTTGTTAGCTAACAGCCTCACTGATGCTGCTCACACCGCTTCTTCCACGTGTATGTGTTTGACAAGTTTGTAACGGCTGTGACACTGACCGGAAATGAGTTACGGACACTTAGTTATGTTGGTATAAGACAAAAGGAACGGTTTTCATGTCGGTGTAACAGCTCATTAGTTGTGGTGGCTGTTCGCGTTCTCTCTCTCTCTCTCTCTCTCTCTCTCTCTCTCTCTCTCTCTCTCTCTCTCTGCGTGTGTGTGCAGGTTCAAGACAGGTTCAAGTTTGTCTCTGTCATGACTACATAAGTGTCGCAGCAGAACTACAAAAAATAAACCTAAGAACAACATAAACATTCAGATTATAAACGTGTGTTTTCACCTTTTGTCACCTTTTTTTTACCTTTACCCTAGTGTGTATTGAAGTGTGAAAACCAATGTGAACCGGTGCTACTACTGCTGACTACATATTATCAGACATACTGTGTGTGTCTGGTATGTCTGCAGTAGATTAGATTAATGTGCTTTTGTGACATGATCAGAAACGTTTACCACAAAATCTCAGTGCAACAAGGGATGAACAATCCAAGCAAAATGCACGTTTGTGCATGTGTGTGTTGAGATACAATGAAGAGGTTCTTAATCTCAAATGGGATTAATGAAATAAAAATTAGATTAAATTTGGGGCCCTACAATTTCCTATTGGATCAGTGTTTATATCTATCTAATCTAATGCAGTACATACTGTAACTGTGTGGTAATTCTGTGATAATTACCTTTTATTATTAAGCCAAATATCCATTGCTGTTGATAAAAAAGGGCACTGGGGGTACAGTTCGCTGTTTTATTTGTAAAGGTAATAGGAATAGTTTTATAGTTTGTTGACAGGTTTGAAAAAGAAGAGGTTGGTTTTCAAATTCATCAGATCCACTAACATCATATACAGTTAAAACGACTTTATGTAGGATTGACCTTTGGGGATGATATTTACTTATTGTTTTTCTCTGAGACACATTCAACTGAAACTGTTTTCTCCAGCTGCTGTAACTTTGCTCTTACAGTGATTGTTTTTCTGTTTCCTCCAAGGCAAATGTCCACTGGAGCCCGAGCTGCGAGCGTTGCTGCAGCAAAGGATCATGGTCCTGGATGGGGGTATGGGAACGATGATCCAGCAGCAGGAGCTTGAAGAGGAGGCCTTCAGGGGGGAGGAGTTTAAAGAGCATCCTCGCCTGCTGAAGGGAAACAATGACTTGCTCAGTATCACACAGCCAGATGTCATTTATAAAATACACAAGGTACCTTTGGAGAACTACTATACATGTAACACACACACATACACACACCACAATAGATCACAATACTGAAGTTATACTATTGTACCACAATGTAAGTTATCCTGGTGATATGGTATTGTGAGGTCTGTGGAGATACCCACCTCTACTGATTACCCACACAGATGTGCATGTGCGTGTTTTAACCTGAACTGTGCATTGTATCGACAGGAATACCTGCAGGCAGGTGCTGACATCATTGAGACCAACACGTTCAGCAGCACCTCCATCGCTCAGGCAGACTATGGACTGGAACACATGGTAAGATGTCTCACAGTGACACACACAGGTGAAAAACAGCATTTTATCTGACCAGCAGAAGTAATACATGAGAAATATCTCGGTTTAAAATCAGTGCTGATTTTGTTTTCTCAGGCGTATCGCCTGAACAAGGCCTCAGCTGAGCTCGCCAGGAGGGCAGCAGACGACGTCACCAAACAAACTGGTCGGTTTCATTCTCAGCATCATGTGCAGTGAATAGACTGTGTGTGATCCTCGGGGTGTCGGTTTTAGTGCATTGTTTCAAAATGAACAAACAAATGTGTTAAACTCTGTGTGTGTGTGTGTGTGTGTGTGTGTGTGTGTGTGTGTGTGTGTGTGTGTGTTGTCAGGGTGTAAACGCTATGTGGCAGGTGCTGTGGGTCCCACTAATAAGACTCTGTCTGTGTCACCATCTGTGGAGCGACCCGACTTCAGGAACGTCAGTAAGTTACAGCTTTTAGTCACTCTGGGCCGTAAGGACCCCCCCGCTGACAACAGAACAGTATTGTGTGTACGAGTCACTGAAATGGAACAAAGACCTGAGTGAAACAAAACCTGCAACCTGAACTGATTCTGAGTCGGGGGGGGGGGCAACATCACAACAAAAACAACAGTACAACAATATGTATGTAGGTAAAAAACACTTAGGGTGTTTCATATCGCTACTGTTACATATTAGTAAGAAGTAAGAACTAAGGTTAAGGTTAGTGTCATCGTCATGACAACTGCTCACTGTATGTGTGAGTAAACATCAGTCATTTATCACATGATCCTCGGGGTGTCGGTTTTAGTACATTGTTTCAAAATGAACAAACAAATGTGTTACACTCTGTGTGTGTGTGTGTGTGTGTGTGTGTGTGTGTGTGTGTGTGTGTGTGTGTGTTTGTGTCCTCTGCAGCCTTCGATGAGCTTGTTGAAGCGTACTCGGTACAGGTCAGAGGGTTGCTCGACGGAGGAGCGGACATCCTTTTGGTTGAGACCATCTTTGACACGGCCAACGCCAAGGTCACCTGATCTGTTCACGAAGCAGCTCAGCTGTAGTAACGTTACACAGAGCGGGAGGATGTTGAAAAGACCCCATCCTGAAATGAAATGTCTGAATAGACTGACATCCCTCTGTTGTGTTTCCTCTCCAGGCTGCTTTGTTCGCCATCGATCTGCTGTTTGAAAAGAGCTACGAAAAAACACCTATATTTGTATGTTTGTTTGTGTATTTATTCTCTCCAAATGATTGGACATGTAAAGTTTTTTTTAAATATCTATATATGTATATATATATATTTTAGCTTTTTACTTTTTTAATTGAAGTTAATACTTCTAATTGGTTGCATTCTGTTTTAACGTGTTAACTGAGTGTTTTATTGTCCTTTCAAGCCTTTAACCCCGACGTACTGCATTTGCACTTGCATACATTGGAGTACTGTCATTATTCGATTATTTGGTTCCTGAAAGCTGAGAGCTAGGAGAAGCAGAAAATGTTGAACAGCCGTGTCGCTGTCATTACGGTAATCCCATTAGCTCTGAATTTTTACTGTAATGACGGCCACATCGCTGTGAAGTGTAACTTGTCAGCTTTCACTAACCGTTGGACATTTGTGATAGCACACACATAATTACAGTACTCCAAAGTATGCTAGGAAGAATGTGTCACCAGAAATACCGTCTGTAAAGCCCCTGTACTGTACTGTAAAGCAGCTAATGGCAGTGGTTGTAATAGTACTGTAGTACTGCAGTAGTGATGTATCACCTGTCTGATCACACATAGAACACTGTTAATGTCTCAGGAGGAACTCAAGTGTTGTGGTTCCAGTGCTCTTCTTGTCTCCCACAGATCTCGGGGACCATCGTTGACCGCAGTGGACGGACTCTGTCCGGTCAGACTGGCGAGGCCTTCGTGGTGAGCGTGTCACATGCCAAACCGCTGTGGTGAGTCACTTCAGATCCCACACAGACACGACACGTGACACCGAGGTCTTTTTGTACGTGAGTGCGAACTCTGTGTTGCAGCATCGGACTGAACTGCGCCTTAGGAGCGACGGAGATGCGACCGTTCATCGAGGCAATCGGAAAATGCACCGAGGCTTTTGTTATCTGTTATCCCAACGCAGGTAATCCCCCCTCAGCCAAAACAACCGGAGCACACCACACAGACGGAGTTTGTCTCGAAGCTCTGAACTCCCTCCCAGAGAAATGTACTGAATTCCTTCCTTAGCTTTTGACATGTACGTAGACATTCATGAGCCCTAAACTAGTAACTACTAGTAAACTAAGTATGTGAAGCGAAAACTGAATGTTTATTCAAATTTCAAGGTCACTGATGAATGGAATGCCAACATATGTTATGTTAAATACGCTTGGATTGATTTCTGTCAGTTTATGTTAAAATGGAATTTAAAAACTACAGTTTTTACTCATTTCCACATGAACGAACTCAGGGTTTTCACTGAGTTTCTGAACCGGAGTCTGTGGAGCCCGGTGACCTCTGACACACGGGGTTGTTAGTTCTATGCCCTCTTGTCCGTCAGGTCTCCCCAACACATTTGGAGGGTATGATGAAACTCCAGCAGTAACAGCCGCCAACCTCAAGGTTCGTCCGTCGCCTCTTGTCATACTCCTCACTCCTCCTGTGACCTTTGAACTCCTCCCTCCATGTTTCCATCCACGCTCTAACGAAAGCTTACAACACAAACAAGGTTGACTCATTTCTCTCCTTCTGGTCCTTAAGAATGTGGATGATGAACACTACTCAGGATAAATAATTCATTCTTTAAGCCTGGTTGATCATGTCATCTCAGTCAGTTCATTGAAATAATAAGAATAAATACAAAAACAACAACAAACAAAAAAACAAATGAGGTGAATTATTATTGCAGCAGCACTCTGTAG
>CAAKHB010005456.1:17845-35776 GCA_901007665.1 Aeoliscus strigatus
AGTGATTTGTGATAGAAGAGTCTCAGCTAAGGTGAAGGGAAAGGTTTACAGGACTGTGGTTAGACCAGCTATGATGTATGGTTTAGAGACACTAGAGATAGGCAGAAGACAGGAGGCAGAGCTGGAGGTGGCAGAGTTAAAGATGCTGAGATTCTCTTTAGGAGTGACCAGGATGGACAGGATTCGGAATGAGGTCATCAGAGGGACAACACAGACAGGAAGGTTAGGAGAAAAAGCTAGAGAGGCTAGATTGAGATGGTTTGGACATGTGCAGAGGAGGGACAGTGGATACATTGGTAGGAGAATGTTAGAGATGGAGTTGGAGGTAGGAGACAGAGAGGAAGACCAAAGAGGAGGTTTATAGATGCAGTGAGGGAGGACATGGAGGTAGTTGGAGTCAGAGTAGAGGATACAGGGAACAGGGAAAGATGGAAATCGATGATTCGCTGTGGCAACCCCTGAAGAGGGACAAAGCCGAAAGAAGAAGAAGAAAGAAGATCACGATCTTCAGATTATATATAATATGGAGGGAAATAAGGAGTATTTAAAGTTTTTTATATTTTATATTGATTATTTTTTTAAGTCCAACATTGCTCAGGCTCTGCAAACACTGAACACCCATGTGTTTTTGAACAAAATTATAATAATTTAAGTCTCAAATATTGCTGCAGCTCAACTCCACAGTGTGACCCTGCTCCTCCGGGTGGCTGTCGGATGTATATATTTTTCATTTTCACTTCATGGGGTGTCTGCGTCATTCTCTGTTGCTCAGGAGGCTCTCAGCGTTGCTAAAGCTCAGGTGGAGATGGGAGCTCAGGTCCTGGATATAAACATGGACGAGGGGATGCTGGACGGGCCGACAGCCATGGCCCGATTCTGTAACTTCATCGCATCTGAGCCAGACATTGCACGGGTAGGAAAGGTTTATGTTTTGGATGCATGAGGTGGGTCAGATGTGAATATTTCCACAACACCTTGAAACACATTGAAGGTGTATGCCGGTTGCAGAGTCTGTGCTGCATCAATGTACGTGTTATACCCACAGAACTCTCAGAAACTGCACTAAACGCGAGGTCAATTTCAAGCAGGAGTCTCAATAAAAAGGAAGAAGAGGTTAATTGAATCATTCCATTTTTTATTATTAAATAAGAAATAAAATAATTGTAGGTGCACTAGAAACACTCTCAATGACATCCATGTGTAGTTTTCCCCATCATCCCAGTGAAGGACTCTCTACCGCCCCCAACAGGTCCCCCTGTGTATTGACTCGTCCAACTTCTCCGTGATCGAAGCCGGGCTGAAATGCTGTCAGGGCAAATGTATCGTCAACAGCATCAGTCTGAAAGAAGGCGAGCAGGACTTCCTGCTTAAGGCTGCAACCGTCAAACGCTACGGAGCTGCTGTGGTTGTCATGGCGTTTGATGAGGAAGGACAGGTGAGAGGGCCCCCCCCACACACACACGCACACACACACACACGCTCACAGACTAATGTGGCGTCTTCTCCAGGCCACGGATACAGACAGGAAAGTGGAGATCTGCACTCGAGCCTACAAGCTGCTTGTCAGCAAAGTCGGGTTTGACGCCAACGACATAATCTTTGACCCCAACATCCTCACCATCGGCACAGGCATGGAGGAACACAACCACTACGCCATCAACTTCATCAGCGCCACCAAACTTATCAAGGTACAGTGTCGTCAAAGTGAGTGTGTGTGTGTGCTGGATGGGGGCATCAAAATGAGTTCAAAGAACACACTTACATCTGATAACGATCAATAATGATGATAATCATTATCATTCATTGTGCTCGATTCATCGAGCACCCTACGTGTGTGCGCACACATAGCTAGACAGATAGTTTGTTTTGCTCTCACAAGAGAATATGTGGGTAGAACTCCATGATACATGTGTGACAGAGATGATGTGTGTGTGATAGATAGGATAAATAACATAAGTTGAATGAAGGAAACGTAGGAAAGGGTCGTAAATGCCTTCTGTCGTGATCTGGTGCTACATAGACAGTAAGATAACTACTTGATCAAGGATTGTCCATTGTCCAGTTCAGTGCCTGCTCAAGCTGAACGCTGAGACAGCATTTGTTATGTGACATAAAGTCAGAGCAGAGAAGAGACTGAGCAGGATACGATCGCAGAGACGAAGATGAGGAACAAAGAGTGGTGTGACGGTAGTGCTTGGGAATAAGCAATGGAGTGCAAAAGCTTGTCAACTTGTGTGTGTGTGTGTGTGTGTTTAGGAGACCCTACCGAGAGCCAGAGTAAGTGGGGGTCTGTCCAACTTGTCCTTCTCCTTCAGAGGAATGGAGGCCATCAGAGAAGCCATGCACGGAGTGTTCCTCTACCACGCTATTAAGGTTAACACACTCATCATACACACACACATAGACAGAGCTGTTCAAGACATCTGACATTGTGATGAACTGGAATGCTAACATGCTAACAGCTTCACTCTCCGCCGTCATCTGTGTCAGGACGGTTTGGACATGGGCATCGTGAACGCCGGGAACCTGCCGGTGTATGACGACATCGATAAAGAGCTGCTGCTTCTCTGCGAAAACCTCATCTGGAACAGAGACGCTGACGCTACTGAGAAACTACTGGCCTACGCGCAGGTACACACACTCACACACACACACACACACACACACACACACACACAGAGTATGTTTCAGACATCTTATTACCAATTCTGTATATTGTTTTATTCCAGGTTGGAGGAACTGTATCATGTTTGTATATATGATTGTGTTTCACAGAACAATGTGAAAGGCGGAAAGAAGGTGGTTCAGACGGACGAATGGAGAGAGGCGAGCGTGGAGGAGCGTCTGGAGTACGCACTCATCAAGGTGAGGCATCGTCTCTTCTCCATGAGCAACTCGGTATATTTCCTCGTCCTTTGAATGTGCTGCATTCAGGTCTTGTTCTGTGCTCTCCAGGGAATAGAGAAGTACGTGGTGGAGGACGTGGAGGAGTGTCGCACTCAAGTGGAGCGCTACACTCGACCCCTTCACATCATCGAGGGCCCCCTGATGAACGGCATGAAGGTGGTCGGAGATTTATTCGGTGCTGGGAAGATGTTCCTGCCTCAGGTACGACTGCGTCACTGATCCGCTATCACTGATAGCTCATGATTGTTCCTCAGTGGGACCCCAGTGCAGCGAGTGCTGGTTCGAATTAAATTCACATCGTTCCCAGTTGTTGGTGCTTGTTTTTTTCGTCTCTCGCCTTTTTCTTCATTTATTTTTTTGTGTCTACTGCTGTATACGAGATCTGCTCACTTTCAGTCGCCTGAAGAAAAACTCTGACAACTGTAAAAGAACATCCGTCTCCAGCAGAGTGATCACATGGATATCACATCAGAACCACATGGATACAAGCTCACACGTTGCAGGAAAAGTGTTACTTTCACATACACGGGAATAAAAGTACCTGTGTGTGTGCACAGGTGATCAAGTCGGCGCGTGTCATGAAGAAGGCGGTGGCTCACCTCATTCCTTTCATGGAGAAGGAGCGGGAGGAGCTGATGGCGTTGTCAGGAGCGACTGAAGAAATAGTTTAGTGGAAACCAAGTGTATACTTTTTATCATCACACACCCCAGAGAAGAGATCTCTGACTTGTTTTCTTCTCTGCCTGCAGGATCCGTATCAGGGCACCATCGTTCTGGCCACAGTGAAGGGAGACGTTCATGATATTGGCAAGAACATCGTCGGTGTGGTTCTGGGCTGCAACAACTTCAGGTGAAGTTGCTCTGCTGACGTTTCTGCCGCGAGCAGGTTGATTTCATATCTACAGTCCTTGACCCGGACCTTCACCTACCTGGTGTGGTAGAAGGGAGAGAAAAAAAACAGCTCTTGTGCTAGTTTTTATTCGTGACCAACACACTGTGTGGTATTCCACAACAACTACACCTTAACATTCCCACTGACGACAGAAAACAGTCGTGTGTGTACGCGTGTGTGTGTGTGTCATTGAAATGAAACAGAAGACCTAAGTGATACAAAAATAGTAAAAAGTTACAGTTATACTGACAGATAATACTGAGCTACTGACGCCATATGGGATTTTTTTGATGTGTATGTATGTTACGGGTGATGTGAAAAAACAGGTAATATGCAAATTACCGGGGTTGTTTGCATAAAACCCAAAAGGACGGGTTGTTTACCCTTGTAGTTGAGTAATTTGCATATTAGCCATTTTTTTAGATTTAGATTTTGTTAGATATTAATTTATAAAATATTTTTATATTTCTTACTTATATACATAATCTTTATACAGTCATAGAACAACTGCAGGATAAATGTCAAGTACAAATTGCAGCTTGGATGGGATCTAATGCACAAATCATACGTAAACACACACAATAAAAGCATACATATATAATTCAAATTCTTGTTCAAGTATTAAGGTAAAATAGTTTTTCATAATCGTATAAAGTGAGTCATTTTATATAGTGACAGAATTCAACATAAAGGTGAGTATCATTGGGGATGTCTTTCCAAAAAATGCTTTATGAATGATACATTTAGCAATAATAATGATTCAATTTGTTCCATTTTGGGTTCTGAGTCCTCTAAATTGAACAGTTACAGGTTTGATATCTGAGTTAAGACAGAGTGTTCCTCTTTCAACACCCTGCAGCTGAAAGTGACCTCGGATAGCAACTGGAACAAACCACCAGTCACCAACATGTTGCATCACAGAATTAGGAATTCAGACTAAATGTAGGCGTGAAAGTCAGCTGAACTAAGAGCAGGAGGTGAATCCACCGCCGTGATGATTGCCTTTCAGAGTGATCGACCTGGGTGTGATGGTTCCTTGTGATCAGATCCTCCGAGAGGCCATTGCACGGAAAGCAGGTAGGATCAGCAGAACATCAGAATGTGTGTGTTTGTGTTGAATGGGAGCAATGTCTTCATTAATGTTGCTGCTGGTTGGAACCCCCTGAGTTTGTTCATGCTGACACGTGGGTGAAGGTCCCCAATCGACTGATCTGAAACAGGAAGCTTTGATGTCTGTCATAGAATGGAACGCTGCAGTTCTCCTCAGTCCAGGATGGACAAAGGGAAAGGGCGCCGCTGTGTGTAATTCCTACAAACAACAAGCTTCACTTGTTTTTCTATCGGTGTCCTTGTAAACATTTACATAACATTGTTGAATTGGGCATTAGACATTACGTTACAAATGAACTTTCCTCAGTTAATGGTTTTAATTTGTTCTAATGGCTTTAATCTCTTGTGTTGTACGAATAGATGAAGTTGCTCAGGTTCTTTGTAACGTGGACTCGTGTGTCCCACAGATTTGATCGGACTATCTGGGCTCATCACTCCGTCTCTGGATGAGATGATCCATGTGGCCAAGGAGATGGAGAGACTGGGAATGACAACTCCGCTGCTGATTGGAGGAGCCACCACCTCAAAGTACAATGATAGCAATCACTTTATTTATAAAACATTTACCAAGTAAAACCCTACTCAGACTTACCTAATTAAAAGAATCACAGAATGTAAATGGAAGCAGCTTGTCAACACTCTTGTCAACTCTGAAGTCAGTACAACTGTATGTCTGTTTCCTGACTACCTCCACACCGTTCACACCTTGGCGTCCTTATTTTTGGATATGCATTAATCTCATGCTTTTAATTTGAAATCTGCTTACAGTATGCTAGGAAAGTGCCCAATCATACAAACAATCAAATGCATTAAAACTAAAGTTGTTCAAAAGGAAAAACAGTAAAGAAAAATATGTTTAAAATGTGAAGTATTATTTCTCTCCTGCCAACAGAGGTCTGGAGTAAATTGAAGTAATGTGTGTGTGTGTGTTTCCATTGATATCCTGGCTGATGTTTTTGTGTCTGACAGGACCCACACGGCGGTGAAGATCGCCCCCCGCTACACGTCCCCTGTCGTCCACGTTCTTGACGCCTCCAGGAGCGTGGTCGTGGTGAGATGATGACGAAACCGCTGGCCCTCAAAGAACATCACTAATAATGTCTAGGAGCTGACAGAGTATTTAGTGTTTTTGATTCCCATAGAAGCACATGATGATGGTCTGACATGGTAATGAAGTGATTAAAGGTGTATTCATCCACACCAGGTTTATATTTATATACACATAATTATATAAACGTGTCTGTGGAGATCCATGGACGTGATTCCCACAATGATTCAGATACAATGTGGAGGTGTTCAGAGAATCAGTTCCCAGTTCTTAACTCTTAGAGTGGTGGAAGAAACCAGCCAAATGTCAAAGTTCATCGGTGTCTTTGCCAACATGGTGTTTTGACGTCACTTTAAACTCAGCTGACCAGAGTTTGTGTTCCCAGTGCTCCCAGCTGCTGGATGACACCATGAGGGACGAATACTTTGAAGACCTGAAAGAGGAGTATGAGGAGATCCGGCAGGAGCACTATGAGTCCCTGAAGGTAAAAGATCGTCTGTCCTCGGATGTCGTCTGTGATCATCTCTCAAAACTGCTCATTTCACATTAGACATCCTGCTTGGATCATGACGTTACATCACAGCTGCTAAAAAAGTTCTTGGTGGGGGGAATAAATGTTTCTTCTGACTTATTATTATTGCAAGTCTGAACTGAGCGGAAACACATTCTTCAGCGACTGTCTACGTTTCTCCAGTTCTCAGTGTTTTTCTTTGTTTCCTTCAAGCGATCACGACTGAATGTCAGCGGATCTTGCTACCGCACTAACTACAACAAGACGTTTCCCTCTCAGTACACAAATCACCGTTAGGACGGTCGTATTTTCTCAGCAAACACAGAATTGACAAGTAGCTGGTTAAGTCATGTGACTCAAACAGTCCAGTCACACTTGTTACAGTCTGGAGGTCCACGTCTCAGCGACACCTAATGTTTGGAGGGATGAACGTCAGGCTGCGACGTCGATTCGACGTTTGATGTTTCTGTAGTGTGAATTCACTTTAGGTGTGTGTGTGTGAGACGAGGACAGGGTAGATGTGCTATGAAAATTCACTCGACTGCTGATGTCTGTGTGGTGTAGAAGATGTGTAAGGACATATTTTTGTTGTTCCTGCGTTTCCTTCAGGATCGTCGCTACCTGTCTCTGTCTCAGGCCAGAGAGAAGGCGTTACACGTGGACTGGAGCTCTCTGAGCGCTCCAGGTAAGTTACCACACAAATCTGACAAATGGTCGATTGAAAGTTTCTGTCTTTAAATCATGACCTTCGTCACCTCCTACGTCAAATAAAGACTGTGGAGCAGGAATAGAGCAGGTACAAAGAGTGTGTTGTCCCTCAGTGCGTCCTGAGTTTCTGGGCAGCCGGGTGTTTGAACAGTACGACCTGAACCGGCTGGTGGATTTCATCGACTGGAAGCCGTTCTTTGACGTGTGGCAGCTGAGGGGCAAATACCCCAACAGAGGCTTCCCCAAGATCTTCAACGACAAGACGGTCGGTAGGTGACCAGACTGAGGAGGATTCTCAGCCTCGCTCAGCAAAGACCTGCTCATTTCTGTCAGTATCTGTGCCATAAAACCTTAAAATGTCTGTTTTACCTGAGGTCCCTGAAAGCAGCATGCCCCTCCTTCTACACTTAAATTTGGTGAAAGTCATGTGAAAAGCAACAATTCTACTCAAAAAAGCGCTTTTTTTTTTTTTTTTTTTTTAAATTTCAGTATTTATTATGTATTTATTTGGCTTTATTTGATATGTTCCACTATTTTTATGAACTAAGCTATTGGTGAATCTTTTCAAACCACCAGTTGTGTGTGGATATAACATCCAAGCAATAAGAACCGTGTGGACATGGGTCAGTTGTAACTTTACTCCCATGAGCTTCTCACACACACACACAGACTGTGTCTTTGGAAAAATGTCTGTGAGATGAATGAACTTCCCTGCAGGTTCGGAGGCTCGACGAGTTTTCGACGAAGCCCAGCTTCTTCTCCGTCAAATGATTGACAGCTCCAGTCTGACGGGGCGGGGTCTGGTGGGCTTCTGGCGTGCTCAGAGCGATGGCGACGACATCCACGTGTATGAAGATGATGTCACGGTGCTCAGAGAGAGCACACCACTCGCCACATTCCATGGCCTACGGCAACAGGTGAGGGCAACCTCCATCCATTCAGTCACAGGACATGTTGTCGTCATGGTGATGGTGTGTGTGTGTGTGTGTGCGCCACAGGTGGAGAAGGACAGTTCAGAGCCATACCTCTGCTTGTCTGACTTTGTGGCTCCCGTAGACAGCGGCGTGGCCGACTACATCGGAGCGTTTGCAGTGACGGTGTTCGGCGCTGAGGAGCTGAGTCAGCAGTTCCAGGCTCAGGGAGACGACTACAACAGCATCCTGGTCAAAGCTCTGGCCGACCGGCTGGCCGAGGTGCTGACAGCATGTGGAGCACTGATGCTAACATTAGCCAGCCAACTTAATTTACACAGCACTATTCATGTAGGATAATGTCACACGAAATAATAATACTACTAATAATGATGATAATTAAATAGTCATTAAAAAAACTATGAGGAAACGCCAGAGGTAAAACAACAAATCGTGAACGAAAGAATGGATAACAAATAATAAATCAAATAGAACATTTTTAACAATTAAGATATCAATATGAAAAATAACGAGTAGAATTATTAAAAGAATAGTAATAGAAGTATTAAATAATATCTCTATAAAAAGAAAAACTAGAAACAGTAGATAAGAGTAAATAAATAAACGGCATGAGACAACACAGAAAAATAAAATGAAACATCCCAAAGACAGTTTCCATCCTCTCTCAGTGTCTGTGTGGGTTCTCTCCAGGTACTCCGTCTTCCTACCTCCTCCAACAGCATGCTGAGGTTGATTGAAATGGACAATAGCATTACAGGCTGAAATATGTAGAAATGTAAGACGTAACAACGGGTTGTCTGATTTTCAGTTTTATCACTGTGTTTATTCCTGTATGAAGACGGTGTGTGTCCGTGTGTGTAACAGTCCTGGACCGATTAGTGCCGTCATTCACCATGATGAGTCATTAACCTTTGAACTTTCTCCCGTCACCTCACACCTGCAGGCGTTTGCTGAGGAGCTTCATGCTCGAGTGCGTAAAGAGCTGTGGGGCTACAGCGCCGACGAGACTCTGCAGACCTCAGACCTCCACAGAGTTCGATACCAGGGCATCAGACCGGCGGCGGGCTACCCCAGCCAGCCGGACCACACGGAGAAGAGCACCCTGTGGAGCCTGGCTGGGATCCAGGAGAAGACTGGTGAGAGCAGCCGTCAGCTGCCACCTGTGGGACGTGGCTGACATGTGACACCTGTGTCTGTGTGTGTCTGTCTGTGTGTGCAGGCATCAGCCTCACAGAGTCTCTCGCCATGACACCGGCTGCTTCAGTGTCTGGACTTTACTTCTCCAACCCTCAGGCGTCGTACTTCTCTGTGGGAAAGATCACCAAGGAGCAGGTTGACGTCTTCTCCTGAACGTCGACTGTGAATGAGGATGTGTAAACCACACGTTGTTGTTGTTCTCAGGTGGATGACTACGCCAGGAGGAAAGAGATGGAGGTGGAGGAGGTGGAGCGGTGGCTGGCGCCCATACTGGCGTATGACAGTGAGGCGTAGAGATGACCCCCCCCCCCCCCACACACACACACACACACAGACCAGAGCTCAGCGCTCTGAGCAGAAAAGCAGGTGTTTGATTAACCGTTCCACTGTTGCACTTATTGACTGTTACATCAGCTGTGCACAACTTACACAGGACAAATCCACACGGATACGTGTGTTTAACTCTGGTTAAACACTTTAATTAAAGTGATGTCAGATCAGTCACATGTAGATGCAACATCGTCCTAATCATTCATTCTTTGTGTTCTATGGAGTATCACAGTCTTTTCACCGTTTCACTTTTTTCTGTTTTATTACCAGTGGGATTCTGGACGTTTACTTCTGAGAACTTAGACGTGGGATGAGAAAATGAATATCAGTGTCATGACTCACCGAGATATTGTTTCATTCTCTCCTGGGGACGTCACATCGACACATCACCTACAGATATTCCTGTTCTGTTCGTTATGCTACGCTAGGCTACATCCTGACAATCTTGTTAGTTATGCTGAGGTAGGCTAACCACATCCTGAGGTTATTTAGTTACTCAGAGTGCCTCGTGTCTGACAGAACGTCACGACGCAAACGCTGAACGTTGTAATGTAACGCAAGTCTTCTGTTTGCTTTCAGTGTTGACCTTTGAACTGTGAGTTTCTAGTCTAATGAGTCTTTTCCCCGCTGACAGACCAGCTTCTCTGTGTCCTGAGCACTTAAATCAGTAAAGACAGTAATGACACTACTTCCACACAGTGAGTTAGGAGTATTTTTAGGGTTTTTACACACAAGCTGTATTTATTTTACTTTTAATACTTTTTATTCTTCCAGTTGCAGCATGTTGTTGGAGCTACAGGTTGTTGAGGGTTTGTTTACAGGGAAACTATTTGTACAAAATGTTTCATGAAATGATGTAAAAACAAACATATATTTGGTCTGTGTTTTTTTTTCTTTTTCACTTATGTCTGTGGGGACTGAGATGTCTCTACAGGTGACGTCAGGATCTCTGTCAGTGACTCCTATACAGGTGGTCTCGGCCAGGTCCAGGTCACGTTCGATGACCTCTGCAGCTGCTCTTCTGTCACTCACTGTATCTCCATTACTGAAGTTCTTTCTCACTGTCTATGCGACATCTACTGCAGGTCTGTCTGCTCCAGGGAGACACGTCCCTCTTTCTGCCTGTTTAACATTTTCTCCCTCTCTGTGACTGAGAGTCTAAGGACAGAGAGCATCGTAACGTGAGGATTGTTGGCTGGACAAATAAATTGAGTTAAATATAAACATATACATCCATAGAGTGTTTGCAATTTAATAAACTGAGCATTGAATAGAAGAAAATAGAAAAATTAAATATGTGTTATAATTTAGTCATGATGTCTTACTATGAGTGTCAGGATGTGGCATACTTTTGTTCAAACTGCCTCAAAAAGTGACATGTTTTACTTAAGTATGTTACATCACTTCATTTAACTGGTATGCTTTATTAAAAAATACAAATAAAATAATAAACAATGATATTAAAAATTTCCAAATAGAATACATAATTATATATAACAACTGAATCTATGACCTGGCGCCATATTCCTTCCGGTGATCGACAGGGCTGTGAGCTCGTGGTTCCACACCTGTCCACACCTCTGCCTATCGTGTCGCTTCCTGTGACGTCACTGAACGAGCTCTTTGGGAAACGTTCCATCGGTGAAGATGTAACGCACCGACACCGACCGACAGAGGGCGCGCGCCGCCCGACGTTCCGCTCGCGCGCACACGCCAACGCTCACACCTGTGTAGCGCCTCCCCCTCGCGGGAACGCGCGCCAATGATCGCGGAGGTCCGGGGAGACACGCGCACAGCAGCTGGTATCCGCTGGCAGAGGAGAATCTGCGCGAGGCACCGAACTACGGAACCATGGCAGAGGGAGGAGAAGAGGACGAGGTCCAGTTCCTGCGGACGGTGAGTCAGTGTGTGTGTGTGTGTGTGTGTGTGCGCGCATGCGTGCGCAGGGAGTTTACCGCATTCACGGTGACAGCTCCTCTCACGCTGACGCCGCATCACGCTGACACGCTGCAGCGCGGAGGTGAGAGGAAGGTGTTTGCTGCTGCAGCCGCTGCTGCTGCTGCTGTCATTGTCTCCAGAGCAGGAGTTGTGTGTGTGTGTGTGTGTGTGGATGCGGGGGGCGCACTGCGGTGGACTGTCAGTAGAAAACACTGCTGCTGTGTCTTCCCCAGTTTGCTCGTCTCCTCTCTCACTTCATCTGCTGTTCCTTTCATTCAGCCTGCAGAGAGGAGGAGGAGGAGGAGACAAAAACACTCAAAGTGTGTATTTGTGTTTCCGTCCAACAAACATAAAAAAAAAGCTCAGGAATATGTACACGTGAACCGATGCTTCCTTCAAACCACGGGAAAGAACTTCCTTGTTCCTGGGTTCCTGGTTTAGAAGAAGATCATCTGACCTGTTTTCATCACCAACATCCATAGGTGGTGTGTGTGTGTGTGTGTGCGTGCGTGTTCAGGGTGTCAAACACCAGGTGTGGTCATGAGGTTGTGATGTCACACACCCCAGTCAGCTGATGGTCTGAGTCTGTGTGGAGGGCTCCAGAGGTCACCTGACCTCAGGTGTGGTCCTGTGTCCAGAGGCTGAGGAGGAGCTGGCAGCAGAGATGCTGGTGCAGTGGTGTGTCAGTGTATCGCCGCCCTGGTTGGGGTTGTTCCCAGTTCTGTGTCTGTGTTTGTCTTTGTTTACTTCCAGCGATAACGACTGAAAACGATGACAGTTCTATTTTGTCAGCAAACACAGAAGTGTCAGTCGTCTGTGGAGGTCAGTGACCTTCCTGGAGAGGACGTACACACACAGAGCTCCGCTGACGATTAGACCAGAAGCATAAATCAGCCTTCATTAGCGAAGCAAAGGGATGGAAAATTCTCCCCATGGGAGCTTGAGCTGGGGGCCGCCGGAAATATTCAATGAGCAGTCGATGACCTGGTGCCAGCTAGCTGTGGCTACATTTAGCATGTAGCGCATCAGCAGCGACTCAAAGGGCAAAGGTCACTCACAGGTAACTTACTACTGCACACTGCCAGAGACCAACGATTCAAACACTTCATCAGCAGCAGCCATCTTTTGTTTTGTACACATCCAGTTGTCATCCGGTTAAGCCCCGCCCACAGAGTGTGCACAAGACCCTGACCCCGCCCACATCAGACAGACCCACGTGATTGGTTTCCCAGTTTTTTTGTCCTGGGTATTTCAACAGCTCTTGCCAGACACATCTACGGAGCCAATGTTCTGGACTCTTTTCCTGGAACGCTGCTGCGATGTGTTGAGTTGTAGACGAGCTGCTGCTTTCAGTCGTCTGCGAGCTCTGTCGCTACGTTAGTCGTCATGCTCTGGGTCCGTTAACTCTACTTTACTTTACTGTCAGCTGTCAAACGTGTCGGTCGGTTTCAGGCCGTCTGCTCTTCTCTTTGTCGTGTCAGTGTGAGCTCGTTGTCGTGTGCCGCTGCTGCTTCTTCTCCGTCGCCGTCTTGTTCTTGCGGACACAGAAAACGAAACATGACGGGACATGTGTGCATGAAAGGGGTTAATCATTTCCCCCGCCAACTGTCGGATGTAAAAGTCAGCACACACCTGTGAACCTGTACAGGCACATATGAGGGCGCAGCAGGGGGCCTTATTTTAAGGTGGAGAAGATACAGGAGAGCTGCTCCATCCCTTCAGAGACCTGTGTGTCAGTAGAAACACACAACTTGGTGCTGTCTCCATAAACAATGATCAACATAGTCAAATTTTTCTCCAGAAAGCTCCAGAAATTATTCTCTGACGCTTTTTCTACCCACGAAGATGCGAAGCACTGTTTGTCGTGTGTGTCCGAGGCGCCGTCATCGCTGAAGGTCAACTGAGATGAGAACGTGATGTCACGCTCACAGCTGAACACAGCTGAACGCGTCAGCCGACGTGCTGTGTCAGTGGTGTCAGTGGTGTCAGTGGTGTCAGTGGTGTCAGTGGGCCGTCTGCTGCAGCCGGCGTCGAGCGTTGACGGATGTTCAAAGTGGTATTGATGGAGGAGTGATGTCCTCCTGCTGCTGTGACTGTGGTGGGAGGAGCCCTCATTCATTCTTCATTTAAGTCAACGCAAAGATCACAGTACCCAGGTGTTTCATATGAAAACTGATGACTGATGATGATGTTTGTCTCTTTTGATTTGGGTATTAGGGCTGGGCCATCAATATTTTTAAAGGAATAAATGAGGAGATAAGTGTAGAGCAGGAAAGGGAATTGTGTCATTGTTTTTTGAGCATTAATGTCGTTTGTCACGCTATGATCAGCCGATGTTCTAGAATTCTGCTGAGTCATGGTTGATATTACTTCTCAAGCTTCATGACATGTGTGTCCATCTCCTCTTCAGCTAACCAGCATTTTTTGTAATAAATAATATTTCCGACTTCAGAATCCAATTTGGTCTTTTGTTTATTGTCACTGGGAGTGTTGTTTCTCTGTCGTTGGACGGGTTGGTGGATTTTCAACCGAGACGTGCGATAGAACTCCAGACAGGTCATGTGACGTCTTTATCAAACATTAATGACAAAGGTTCAATCGCAGCAATAAATCCTCCCTTCATGAGGATAATACAGTGAATTATAACACATCTCATAAGCAGATAATGGAATAAAAGGAATAAAATCTGAACTGAATTATTCCATCAAGGGAGCAGCTCAGAGGGGAAAGCGGGTCGTCAAGTTGGAACGTTGTTGGTTTCGGCGGAAGTTGTCGAGCACGACAGTGACCCAGGAATGGGTCTGATGCTGAGTCATCAGTGTGAATGTCCTAAAATACTCAGTCAGTCAATAAATAGATTCACCAAGAATTAAAATTGGAGCAGAACGACATCTGAGTCAGAAGAAACAGCGTTGGAGGAGTCATGTACTGAAGCACTGAAGCGTTCTCGGATTTAGAACGCGACAACATCTATGTGTTTATGTTTGTACTTTTGTGGATTTAGTGGATTTCTTCAAGAGGTCAGTTCTTGCAGCAGATGTCCAGAGGTGTGTTTGACAATAAGCTTCAGTCCTTCTAAGTAGTCAATGAATTCAGTTGTATTTGTATCCCAACGTCACAAGTACAAATTGACAAATTGACACCCTCTGACCTTTGACCCTCACTGGCCAAAAACCCTTTACACGGGAAAAGGGCAGAAACCTCAGGGAGAACCTCAGATAGAGGGATCCCTCTCCCTGGGACGGGACGGACACACCAGAGTCCACTAGGTGTGGAATGGACGGAGACTCTGAAAGATGCTGAAGAGTCCAACAGACACTGTCCTCCATGTACATTACTGTATTACACTGTACTAGTCTGTACTGTACTGGACTACACTGTACTATACTGTACTACACGGTACTATACTGTACTGTACTATATCACAGTCTACTATCGTTAGGTCTCATAGATCCATATTCACAATGTACGTTTACTTCACTGTCCTATCTGTGGTATTATGATGCACCAGATACTACTACTACTACTGTACCCACCAGTGATGTAGTTGTAGTATTCACGGTATATTGAATGTACTTTTCGAGGTTACTGCTCCGTAGTATCATGATGCTCCAGGGAGGGAGACGCTACCACTGATGAACATGTGACACCCTCCCATGTGTACTGGGTGTCACTGCACCCAGGTCTCTGACCAGCGCTGCAGCTCTACTGCAGTTTTTCTACAAGAAGGATGATGAACTCACCGGAACGCCTCACTTCATTAAATACGTCATCAGGTGAAAGAGACAAACATACGGAGGTACAAGCTCACGTCGGGGTGAGGAGACGCTGCAGCAGCGCGTCTGATCGACTGGGATACGGCGTCGTTCGTCACCGAGCGCCGGCGGTGATGGGGGACGACGGACACCCAGAGCTGTGGTGTTGAGGGAATGAGAAGCCTGTCGGAACCATAAACTGTGTCGTTTCTTCTTTCTTCTTCTTTCTTCTGTGTGATCAGGTGCGATCAGCTGGACGGATGAAGACGTCGGTGGTGGTGAGGACGCCGGCGCGTTCACACCTTCAGATTGATTGCTCTGGTCTGCCGATTATTTAATTAGTGATGAATTCATCCATGAATCCACTGATCTGAACACGGTGGACAACATCAAGTAGTATAAGAGTCTTAACCGCTGATCAAACGTCGACATTATCAACAGGCTCCTTCCCCCGACGTACATTCATTGACGTTAACGTCAGTGCGTGTCGGCTGTGGAGCGACGGTATAAACTGGTTCTTGTGGTTCATGTTAATTCTAATCAGCAGTGAACTTAATGATTCAAACATTTGACAGTTTGTCTTCTGTTTCCTCCTCGGCTGGAAGCTTCTACGGTAGTGCTGTCACACCTTTTGATCGTTTGCTCTGGTCTGATTCCTTCCTGAAGTGTCAAGTGCAGGAACAAAAAAGAAAAAGGATCCAGAATCCTGGGTCCACTTGTCACACTCCATGTTCTTCATCAAACTTGTGGTTGTGTGAAAAATGTTTGACGTTTTTCAGCCAAGTCCCAACCATTTTACTACTCAGAAGTCATGGTCGGGTCACGTGTCACGTTGAGTAAAAGTGACTGAATCCATGTCAGAGCAGAGGGACGCGCTGACGACATCCGTGGTCATGACGTGATTAGAACCTAACTGATATCACAGCGTGTGGACGATGGACCCCGACTGCAGCATCGACGTCTGTCTTAGTATGTGTGTGTGTGTGGGGGGGGGGCAGCGCTCTGCACATGCTGACGTCGATGTCTCGTCCACCAAGAGGTGACCCTCAGCCAACGGAGGCGCTGTCCGGGTCCTTTAGTCACGTGTTTTATTCTCCAGTCAGGTGGGTGTTTTATCATCCAGGTTCATGTTTGTTCATCTGTGTTCCAGCTCCGTCAGTCCCAAGCTGACGTATTTGCGGGCTTTGACCTCATTTCGTTCTGGTTCCGTCCTTCAGATCAGTGACTCCCAGACAGCAAACAGAAATAAAAACGTTGACTCGAACGACCTTCACCTCTCAGCTGGTCTCCTCATCATCATCATACACTCCAACCACCGCTCAGCTCCACTCGGCTTTGGTCACGTAAAACACACCCGACACGTAGTTGTCCATTTCGGGGCGTCATAGCAACGGCTGTGTGGAAACCGCTGCTGTGACGTGGTTTTATAGGACAATCGTTTTTTACGACACGTAAACACATAAACAACGGAGGAGGAGGAGGAGGAGGAGGAGGAGGAGGAGGCGGCACAGACGTCTGGAACAGACCGCAGCAGCTCAGCTCTATTAAATTGGTCTTCGATACCGCCTGTTTTTTTTCTCTTTTTTCTTTGTAGAGCACACACATCCAAAACATTACAGGACGAACCAGCAAACACACAAGTCGACGGTGAAGTCCACACACTGAACATTTGAGGAGCTCCTACAGTGGGCGGACATCTTTTTTTATTTTGTATTTGTACCGTTACTTTTCCAGCTGACTGTGACCAGCGTACCGAACAGGACCCCCCACACCCCCAACCCCATGAACCCTTCTGACCCTAATTACTACGACACACATGAATCCGAGTCCAACTGAGCGGTTCGCTGGGAGCTTTGTGCTGCAGAGCTGTTTGGCTGCTGACTTCCTGTCAGCAGCTGTACCGGTGATCCATCGCTGCAGAACTGTCGCCTCCATCTGCCGGAAAATGCCTCATGATCGAGCTGTCAGGATCATTTGGACTGCACATCACGCCCGGCCAAGTCCCCATTTATTTTGTTGTATTTCATTACACCACGTGGGGCCGATGGTGTTGAACTCAGCAAGTGCAGCTACGACACAACAGTTAGAGGGTAAAACCGCAGTATGATGTCGTAAGAATGTCACGATCGCTGCGGAAACTTCCAGTCCAGAATATTTAAATCAACAAAAATACAAGAAAATAAACTCGCCGCTGGTGGTTGAGACGCTTTAACATCTTATCACACGTGAATAAAACACACACTCAATGAATTTCACATCACTTCTCTGTGTTTCACATATCTCCATCTGGTCTGAATCTACATCGGGCTAACGGCCACTTACACATGTAAGATCCCGACATTGAATACGTCTTCTAGCTTTAGCTTTATATCGTCATACTTCTCAAAAACAGACAAAAACATGTTGTCCTTTTGGAAGTCAAACGCGTGACAGGAAGTTACCCAGTGGAGATGTGCACACACTCTGTTTGTAAAAACACGTGTCTCAGCTTCAGGCCTCCGTCAGTTTGTCTCTTTGTTTGCCTGAAAGGGATGTTAAAAACAAAAAACCCTCTTTCCTCATCTCATTCCCCCCTCTCTTCCTGTTACAGTACATCTCTACCT
>CAAKHB010005459.1:22617-33543 GCA_901007665.1 Aeoliscus strigatus
TCGGGCATGAGCTGAACAAACTGCACTGGCAGGGGTTTTGGCGAAGTCCCCAGGGCAGAAGACGCATGAGTCAGCGGCCACTAGGATTTATAGCCAATTGATTAAATTAGCATTTGTTCTGCTCCGAGGGCAGCAGCCTGTCAGTACGCATCCAACCGAACACACACACTCCCACGCGACCAAACACACACCTGTACACCAACTGCAGCGGGGGAATTTTAGGGGTCGCGAGGGGTGGGGGAGATAAAGGGGGAAAATTACAAAAAACAAAAAAAAGCTGGAGACAATTAGCGACGATGCCAATAAGTCAACATGATTAACATCAGGATCACCTGGATGTAAATACCTGAAACACACACACACACACACACACACACACACACAAGTGTCTGCGGTGTCTCCACACTGGCGACACCCCCAGTGAGTGCAGGGGTCGCAGCATGCTGACAAGCCTTTTTTATGACATTCATCAAAGCCATCTGCCATTTTCCGCTCAATTAATTTGTTATGGGAAGAGGGATCAATTAAGTGTGAACTGTAATGGCTTTATATCCTTGTTTCCCTTTTATAGCCCAATATTTTCTGTGCTCCACTCTGGCATGAAAAGGCGAAATCGATATTCCCGGCTATTTCCCCCTCCTGCGGACTAATTTGTTTTTGCCACTCTCTTCCGTGATAGACTGAGTGTAATGAGGGGTTAGGGTGCGGGGACAACGTTTGAATCTGCTCCGGCAATCTGCCGCAGACTTCATTTTGGACTTCAGGGGTAATGTCACCACACTCGGCGATGTAGTATCAAGAGGGATTGACCTTCGCCACCCCCCTCTGCACACCGGTCGCCAATGGCGACTGCGAGTGGCTTAGGTAGGGTGGATGCAGTGATGAGGACAGTAGGTGGCTCTGTGACAGTTAGTGTGACGGTGATGAGTGGAGTGTCACGAGCGCTCGCTCACCTCGACCCCGGCAATGTATTGATCCCGTCCCCATTACAGCTGCTGATGGGCTTGACGATATGATGAAGGAGTGCGGAGGAGGGGAAGAGTGTGTGTGTGTGTGTGTGTGTGTGTGTGTGGGGGGGGGGGCGCGATGTGTTTAACTGTGTACATGTGCACAACCCGAGAGTGGGCTGAGGGTTCCGTCGTTACATGGACGTATTGATTTTCACACCAGATGTGTGTCTGAGGTTTGGTCTTAAAAACCCTTGTCTGCGGGAGCAGACCGAGGACCAGGAGGGAAATCTGAAGATACACAAATGTTTTTAACTCTGAATTCGCAAAATCAGTACACTGTAAAACAAAAATGTTAAAATAAAAAAATAAAAAATTTGCCACTATAGTTATTAGTGAAGGTCACTAAGGTGACCTTAGTGAACGTCAATAACACAAGACGAAAGTTGAGAAAACACGAAAATCTATTGCATCACGTTGACTTGATAGTTTTCTCTTTTTTTCAGCGTCGGGGTGGGTCGTCAGGGGTTAAAAGACCTTTTAGAGTCACATCATTTGCATATTCAATCACGGTATATTTGACCCGATGGCGACATCGGTCCCCCTTTAAAGGAAAATGGCTTGTATCCATCTCTAGAATTGAATGAATCCCTCAACGCAGGGACTTCTGCCTATTTAAAAAAGAAAAAAAAGAAAAAAAGATTGAGTTCCCATTTCAAATGGCGGGAAAGTTCTGCTGCTGTCGTTTGTTCTGCTGTCGGCGTCGCTCCCATTCAGAGGTCACACGCTCCCATTGTTTTCAACAGAGCATTAAAACAGTTGCCGCTGCACCCGCAAATGCAATTCATCACTTGATGGATGATGACCTTTCTAATTCCACCCAACGTGCCTTCACAGCTCGCCCTGATTTCATTTATATCGAAGGCGACTCTGCACGCAAAAAATGCAGAAATCAATGTGTGTCTCCAGCTGCATTCGCCTGCCACTCCACCTCAAGTGTTTTTTCTTTTATTTCTTCTGCATTTGACACTGAACAACTACTACTACACTTATTATTGTAACATAATGTAAGAGAATGAAGTTAAAGCATCTTGTTGAAGACAGTAGGAGGGGGATAATAATACACTGGGATTATCTATTCAAGACCTATAACGCATTGCTGCGTTGAATTATTCAAGCATTCGTTTAATTAATATCAGGGAGCAATTACCAGCAGCTCCTTAGGGTCACAAGAATACGTTTATTCTGTTTCCACCCGTTATGGGAATTGAATGTGATAAAATAGACAGACCCACAGATATGGGCCACACTTTGTTGAATTTCTGTCATTTGTGAACACGGTGGCTCTTGGTCCCATTTGATGGTAGTTTGACATTTATCGCCAGCCTTTTCACTCCCCCTGCCTCACCTGTCTCGCTCCGCTGTGTTTCAACCATGAATTGTCAAGTTTTGACGCTGGGAGAAAGTTTTTGTGTTACAGCAGGAAGTACTGCAGGTTACAGAAATATTAAAACTGTCGTTTATTTAATCTTGTCGGATGTAATGTCTGGAATACCAAGCGAGCGGACAAGTGCAGGAATGATCCATAAAAGTTGAAGCAGAAACTCACGCTTCTGACAAAAAAACACCTCTCACATTTCTCCGTATTCTCGATCCTTCTTCTGCTCTTTTCATCTTCTCTTCACCACTTGTTTTACCCACAAATGCCAAAACACACCTTCTCATTGCTCCATCACAGCCCGTCTCCTCTCTCCGCCAGCCCCTCTGTCTTGTTACAGCTGAGCACTCACTCCATCCGTTCCCTTTGGAGGGAACAACCCGCGCTCCTCCCTGGTTCCCTCACCTCACGCCTCGCTCTCTGCCGTCCTCCTCACGACCGGCCCTGTAATCCAATTAAAAGCACATTAGGGCCAAATGAATAGCGGTAGATTCAATTAGCTGCTGACGAAAAGCTGGCTGCCGGCCGGGGCGGGTGCACGGCGTGCAACAAGACTTCTGACCTGAATGAGCCTTGAAACCGGCGTCGTGACGATGCAGACTTGTGTTAACGCTGGAAATAAAAGCGGCGAGTTCTCTGCAAACCGACGACCTTCAAACTGACAATGGGTGAAAGGCAGCCGACGCCAAGGGTTTGGTGTGAGGTTTTCTGTTGCCATGGAAGTGAGAAAATGGCTCTGATGCTAATTTCTGCACCTCCTGTGCACATGGAACATAAAAACTTTTCTGCTCTTTTTTTTTCTCCTCCTGCATGCAACCTTTCACACTGCAGCATCCCGATGTGCATAGTCAGCATAACCCACTGTGACATTTGCATCATGCCCCTGTGTGTGTGTGTGTGTGTGTGTGTGTGTGTGTGTGTGTGCGAGCATGCGGGCCCTAATGAAGAGAGGCAGTCTCTGCTGCGACGCCCTTTCCCCGGCCACCAGGGGTCTCAGGTGTCGCAGGTGGACAGGTGATGTGTGTATTTGTCCTCCGGTACCACGCAGGCCAGCTTCTGAGCATGTATGCGTGTGTGTGTGTGTGTGTGAGAGAGAGAGAAATAAGATCCAGGTCCTGGCCTCTCCATTTCTCTCTGCAGGTAATAAAAATATAGAGTGCCCTCCAGATCCCTTTATAGAGAGGGAGTTGAGACCGCAGTGAAATCTAGGACAGGCTCCATTGATTTGGAGGCTACAGTATTACTAGCCATCACAGCCCAGGCAATATGAGAAGCCTTTTTTAAATCGCACAGCTACCACAAGCCCGGAGGGACAGAGCCAAGGCACAGAGTGCGAGCAGGAGGGAGGGGGTAAATGGGAATATTTGGTTTCCTCCCCTGCCTTGTTTCGTGGACTTTATCACAAAGAGAAATAACAAATTGGAACATCATTGTTTGGCAGCTCTGACCGTCGAATCTTGAAGACGATGCAACATGAGCCTTGTTACAACCCACAGCGTGTTTTCCTTTCCTGGACTGAAAAAAACCAACAAAAAAACCCTTCTCCCAGTTTGGTTTGGAGCCAGCAGCGATGATTGGGGACCATTTCAAGACCGGAGCGTTTTGCATTTCAAAGGTGTGGACAAATGGAAAGAGAAAAAAACACAAGTATGTGTACTTCAGCTGGATCTCAAGAGTGTTGGAGTGCTGTGGATCGGGCCAGGACCCGACCCCGTCTGTCTGGCCATATAAGATAAGCCCCCGTCATTGTATGGTGTCACTCTGCCGCCCTGATCACATCAAATATTCATGGACTCTTCGGCAAACTGGCCAATTTGTTGCGGAAGACATGCATTAAGATTGGCTGGGACGATATGCCACTGGCCCCCGGGGACAGGCCAGACAGGGGTGGACGGCTGCCATTTTGGCTCTCCTGCCTGTATTGTTGCCACCCGTCAAAGCGGCGAGGGACGGGGGGGTTGCCGGCATGTGGCAGGGTGACAATAATGGGCTGGGTGTGAAAGCAAGGAAGGAGAGGGCGGATGGAGGAAACAGGAATGGATGGAAGATAACAGGAGGTCACGAGCGGCCGCCTTTCATTCGGGCGCATGTTGAGGGTGAGAACAATAATGACATAGGTGGGGGGGGCCGGTTTTGAATGACAAAGGACATGAAGTGGGCAGAAGGGATCGGATCTGGACAGAGGAGCAAGGGTGGAGTGGTGCTAAAAGCTCATGGATGACTTGTCTGCAGTGAGCGGTGGCAACTTAATAGATCATATCGAAGACAAACACGTGTCACAGCACACACACACGCAGTCACACACACACATTTCAAAAGATGGCTCAGACAACAAACTGCAAACAATAGATTTCAAGGACCTCCCCGAGGACTGAAGTTGACAAATCACTAAAGCACATTTTTATATCGCTGCACGGGCGAGGGACTGACACAACTTTACGCTCGGCGATTCCCTGCAGGGCATCGGATGGAAAGGAACTGACGGAGACGGAGAAGAGGGGAAAACAAGGAGATGAACCTTCATAAAAGCCCAACTCGTACAACTGTTGATCTGAGAAGTGAGGACCCCCTGTGGCGAGCGAAGGTGTGTGTGGTGAGGGTGGTCATTAAGATCTGCGCCTGCTGAGTGGGGGGCAGAGATGGGGCGTGTGGGGGCAAACTTTTTAGGTCACTTCCACAGAGGACCGGCGAGTGTTTAGAGACCGACCGGGTTGCCGGGTGACCCCTGACAGCCTGCTCGTCATCTGGCACCGAGGAACTCTGGGGGATTGGCGTCGACGCTCGTGGTGAATATTAAATGTGACATTCCGCCTTACGCAGGAAGAAGAAGTCTTTTTTTTTTTTTTTTCAAGTCAGCCACCGTTTGTCTCCTGTGTAGACGGAACATTTTTGTCATTCAACTTCAGACTTGTGGCGTCTAAATCATCTGAAATGGTGCAAACAGCTTATTTCCATTTCCTTATTGTCGCCTCAATCGGCCTGATTGTGAATGATGCCATTTACATGCTAATGCAGCCGAATCTATGTTGGCCCAATACAAACATGCAACGATACGTTGACTTTATGTTTCACTTTATTTACTTGCATGCTAATGAAAACACCGCCGGCGTGCATGATTCCTGGCTGATAGGTCGTTAGCATTCATTAGCTCTAATTAGCAAAACCAACAGTTCTGTCGCACCTGTGCTCGCTTAATTCGGCGCATCCGGCATGTGTAGCAGCTATATACAATCTATAAGGAGGCAGATGGAAAACATCCCGTTGTGTGGGAGTTTGTGCAGGAGCGGTTATTAATTTCAATAGAAAAGAGTGACAAAAAAAAGGAGGGGGTTGTTTGAAGCTGGTGCGTAGGGGGGTGTGGATGAGGATTATTCTGAGCTTCTGCCATCTGCAAACAGGCGGACAGGTCTGTTTGCAGATTGATGAGACGGAAAGTAAAAGTGTGTGCAGTCAGCAGAATGTTTGAGACGGGAATGATGACTGTATTTATGCATTTTTGTTCAGTTTTACTCTCTGTCGAAGGACTGAACCGAAACAATCTGGGTGTTGTTCCTGCCCGCAGCGGGTCAAAATACTGCGATAAGTCACACACACACCAGAGTCTCTGTCTGCACCGTAGACTGTAATATATATGAGGAAAGTGTAGCCGGTTGGAACATATTCATTATTTTGTTTTATTTTATTCTATGTATTAATTGTATTATTTTTTCACTATTCATAATTATTATTTATTCCACATATTATTGGAACTATCTGGAATCTGTGTAGCGTCTCCAATTGTCCACGTGTCCTGTTGTCTAACAAACAACTTCCTGTCAAAGATCAGACTCCAAAGATCAGGTCTCTGAACCTGAACCTCCATCAGGCTCCATCATCCGCTAACACATTAGCCACTTATATAGCAACCAGCCAACAGGGGGCGATCTTCTGAGAGTAAGCACTGGGGCGAGTTTTGTGTGTGTATGTGTGTGACGGCCTCAGAGGTCATTCCCTTAAAAAACACAAGGAAATCCAATTAGGGCGCCAGAACAGTCACTGTGGCATTTAACAAATAACTCTGCTCTGTCTCATGGCGGTGGCCGGTGGACGAGCCCAGAACACTAATAATAACCGGCTAAGTTATAGTCTTACACAGTATTCTGTCTCCTATTTGTCCCAGAAGAGTTACGTTTCCATTTTCAGCCATGATGAAGGCATTAGTCAACACACAGCTACCGATCATCAGCGCTTCCATCCATCATGTGTTTATGCACATGTGCATGCACACTTACCTGGAATATGTGGACTAAAAAAAAAAAAATCAATGAAAAGCAATATTCCTATTGGATTTGGTTTATGCCATCGACCTCTCATCCTATGAGTGGATGACCCACTGACCTCCAGCCCGGGGTGGGGAGGGTGGGGGGGTCACCGCATCCTCTGCTGCTCCTGAGATAGCAGCTTACTTGACGTGTCATCACAGATCAGTCTGGAGCAGCTGTCATGGTGAAAATCCTCTAAAATGAGGGATGAACCCAGAGACAAGTGGTTTATGTGTGTGTGTGCGTGTGTGTGTGTGTTGGTAATTTATTCCCGCAAAGCAAAAATACTGGTCAGGTGGTGATTTTATGGGAAAGTTTACACCTGTGCACATGCACCACGTGTCTGTCGCCTCTCACCCGAGTGTCCCCACGCTCCGCGTGTGTGACGCCAAAGTGGTTTGAGACCAACCTGGCAACCCGTGGCGCCGCTCGTCTGGGAGGATAATGAGTTCCCACAGGCCGGAGACTGGGCACCAAGTGTTGACTGAACGTGTGAGCGTGTCTCTGCTAGTCACTGAAGTAAGATGGTGTGTGTGTGTGAGAGAGAGAGAGAGAGAGAGAGAGACATTCTTTTAAACTTTCAGCTTAAATCGCCCCAGTTTGGCTGGATCTGGGCCGTAATGAGGACTGTCTCTTCTTTTCTGCCGGCCGCCCTCTGTCAGTTTGTCTCATTCTCTTTCAGTCCCTGCTCCCCACAGTTCATGGTACAGACAACAGATCACTCCCAGAAGGCCTCGCCCTAAAACATTATCCATCACGTTGACAGCGGTAGAGCTGGAGAGACGTGGAGTGAAGAAAATATCATGTTCTACACGTAGACAAACTCCTCCTTCTAGCTCTTCGGCACTTCTTCTTCCTGCGCTGCCACATCTTTTTCAGTTTTTACTGTCGGAACAGGTGCTGGAGTCGTGTTTCGTCTCTGAGAGGTTGAACTGGTGGAGAAAAAAAAGAAATAGTTCTCCTGATTCACCTTAAATCAACTGTTGGAACATTATCTTTGTTACCAACACTGGTGCCGTAAGTCACCTCGGTCGTATATGTCGTTATAAAATAAAAGTGGACAGGAGTGGACATGAGGGATGGAATGGAGGGACAGATGAGGAAGTGAGAGTGAGGCAGAGATAGAGATGAAAACTGCTGGTTGTGTTGCTGTGGGAGTTGTGTACTTGTGGTGTAACCATGGAAACCGCATCGTGACGACACCAGTTTTGATTGTTTTTTTGTTTTTTGTCCTTTCTTTTATGTGGTTATATTTATATTTTCAATTAAAGAGCCTGTAAGGTCACAGGCTGAATGATGCTGAAGAGGGAAAAAAAAAGAGAGAGAGAAGCTGGAGGACAAATGTGTTCTGGTGGGTGACGACTGTGAGGAAAGAGACAGAAAGAGACAGCTGATTTTATAGCACCAAGGACGCTGTGGCATGGATTTATGGATGTTTGTGTGTGTGTGTGTGTGTGTGTGTGCGCGCATGCTAGCGTCCACTGTGGACCTTGTAAAACTCCTCGAACCCGTTTCACTGCAGCTGTTTCCAGTGGGTTTTATTACATCAGGAGCAATGGTAAGGACAGTTCAGACGGTGTTAAGAGACAAATCTGCCTTCATGACCGATCATCCAGCGATAAATCAGAAAGACGTGTGATCTGAAACGGAGGCAGCTGCTGTAATCTCTTCCTCTGGTTTGTTTTGTTATTGTCCAACTGATTTTTTGCAACTGACATTGGTGGGATACAGTGGGATAGGAGGCCTTTTTCCTGCTCCTATTTTCAGGGTATGATGACTATCTGCTAAATAATGGACGTCTTTCCTGGGGAAAAAAAAAAAAAAAAAAGCTATTCAATGCACGTTAGGTGCAGCGATTTAATGCCTCATAACTCATAAAATGTAAATGTCATCGCAGTGTGCTTACAGTGAAGGATGTGCCAGAGTGAAACACATCCCATAAGTCACTGGAATCGAAAAATAATAATAATAAAATCATTAAAAAAAAGATTAAAGAGGTGGATTTTTTGGAAGAAAATGAAGATGTTTAAAAATTATATATGGAAATGACAAATTACATTTTGATTCATATTAGTTACAGGTGATGAAGGACAGCAGGAGAGTTACTGCTGCTCACGGTGAAGAAATACAGTCAGTGGAGGAGGCGCTGAACGTATAAATCCACTTCAAGACTCTATTAGCTGATCTGGGCATAATGACAAGCTTACTGTGAAGTTGAGGGGGATGGATTCTCTGTTCGCGGCGCAGGAGAGGAATGAATGGAACAGCGGTGCAGCAACCTTGAAACCATAGGTGGGCGAGAGAGGAGCCCGAGGGGGGCTTTGTGTCAGTGCACCAGGGAGAGGGAGACGGAGGGTGAGATCATAGGCTGCACAATGACAAGAGTCTCCACGCGGGGGCAAGGACACGCAGGAGCGCTGGAGTCCGATTTAAAGGTTTGGCGAGGTCTGAGGATGTACTGGATGTAAAGACTGTGAAAACGCTCCCGTACCTGTTGACAATTCTCCTCTGTAAATATTGAACGGTCGAGGAATTGTTTGTCTTAGACGACGCTCAGAGAAACACGTCTCTTCTTTGGAAAAATGAAAGATACCCGCCCTCACCTGCCTCCCCCTCTCTCTCAGCTGTCAAACATCAAATAGAAGGGCGCCGTCTGCATGAAACACGCAGACGGAGTTATTTTTTATCTGTAGTCGGGCTGATGTTACCATGTGTGGTAGGCGAGGGCAACTGATTAGTGCTAGAATGTTCTAAAGAAAGCAGGAAGGTGCCAAACCGCTGCCTCTAGCAAAGTTGCACAGAACATGTCAGTGAGAGTGAGAGAGGAGGGGATGGGGGGGCAGCGAGATGGTGCACTGCTGCAATGATTAAGTCATTTCTTACACTCGCCTTTGAGTGTCTTCTCTTTGATGGGGAGAAAAGCCCCTCCCACACCGACATCATTAAGGAACAGAGGAATTGTCTCTCATGCTGGATGAGGAGAATGAGGAGGGGGCACTGTGGCGGCCATGAGGAGTGTGTGTGTGTGTGTGTGTCAAACAATTCATCCACAAAGACACAACTCAACGGCTTTTGTGTCGCAATCTCGGCATTTTTGTTTGTCTTTGTTCTGACGAGTCGGAGAGACATTTGATGTCGCTGAATCTCGTCTGGCATATTTCTACACAACGTGTCTTCATCTGCCGTGATCACGATCGGCAATCAGACTTAAACTCAGTCGTCGTGGTCAATTACAGGACGGATGCACCATGCTTTCATGTTTTCGGTGCAGAAGTATTGTGTCGTTGAAGAGGAAAGTGATTACGAAGCGACTCTTTTATCCATGAGAGCTGTGAAGGCGGCAGCAGAGGATGCAGCGGCCATAACAGACGTTGGAACTGTACCGCACCACTTGCAGTCAATTTACTGCCTCGCCATTTCAACACATACAACTTCAATAAAAAAAAGCTGCTGGAAGATGTGACTTCACAATGATTGTGATCCGTTTTATTGCAATAAAAACACAGTAACGCACAGGAAAGGTGAATAATGAAGGTGTAATATCTGTAAAATGAAATAAAAAATGACTGGGGTTTGGTTTGAGATCTCCTTTCACCCGTCCGCCCCCCAGCCCCGCCCCCCACACCCCCTTCTTCAGCATGAATATTCAGTTCTAAAATCCAAATGAACCAGTCAAGGCTTTTGACACAAAGCGGCAGAAGTGTATTTGTGGGATAATGTTCGAGCATGCGTTTGATGAATGTGTCAATCGTCGAGTTGTACTCGCTCAACTGTGGCACCGAAGCAAGAAAAAAACGCAACTTGTGCTTTGATTATTCAAACAAACAACAACCAGAAAACACAAATTGTCCAAAATTTGATGAAAACACAGTGTCGTTAGTGGTTTCAGTTAAAAATTCAGTCTCACTCTCTAACGCAACATTGCAGCGCGTGCAGGAGATGGAGATGAACACAACCGGTTTGTTTGTCTTCCTTCACCCCCGTGAGATGAAACGAACGCCGTTGAGTCTGATGTCGTCGGCTCTCTCTACCGTCAAAAAATGAAAGACGCCCAGACTGACAGACACAAAAGGGCTTTTTGAGATTTGTTGCATCTGCAGGAAGCCGCCTCTCCCTCCAAATTTGCCACTTGACAGTGACGGCGCGTCAGTCTAACACGCGTTCGTCGACACGTGCACGCCCGCAGACACAACCGGTGAGAGTGTTCAAAGACCCAAACGTCATTAGTGCGTGTGTCTCT
>CAAKHB010005460.1:0-16004 GCA_901007665.1 Aeoliscus strigatus
ACAGGGAGCAGAGGTGGTGAAGGTGCAGGAGTTGAAGTACTTAGGATCAACAGTGCAGAGTAGTGGAGACTGTGGAAGAGAAGTGAAGAATAGGGTGCAGGCAGGGTGGAACAGCTGGAGAAAAGTGTCAGGAGTGATTTGTGATAGAAGAGTCTCAGCTAAGGTGAAGGGAAAGGTTTACAGGACTGTGGTTAGACCAGCTATGATGTATGGTTTAGAGACACTAGCGATAGGCAGAAGACAGGAGGCAGAGCTGGAGGTGGCAGAGTTAAAGATGCTGAGATTCTCTTTAGGAGTGACCAGGATGGACAGGATTAGGAATGAGGTCATCAGAGGGACAACACAGACAGGAAGGTTAGGAGAAAAAGCTAGAGAGGCTAGATTGAGATGGTTTGGACATGTGCAGAGGAGGGACAGTGGATACATTGGTAGGAGAATGTTAGAGATGGAGTTGGAGGTAGGAGACAGAGAGGAAGACCAAAGAGGAGGTTTATAGATGCAGTGAGGGAGGACATGGAGGTAGTTGGAGTCAGAGTAGAGGATACAGAGAACAGGGAAAGATGGAAATCAATGACTCGCTGTGACAACCCCTGAAGAGGGACAACGCCGAAAGAAGAAGAAGAAGAAGAATGATGTGCGCTACGCCCAGCATGCAATCTGCTCCACGCTGATACATTTTAATGACGTCTGTGGTTTGCCGGAATCACAGCGGCACGCATGTCCTATCGTCAGGTAGACACCAGAACTGTACGTCAGCATGCCAATCACACTGCAGTTTTCATTACATCGAGTATGAGGCCACCCGATACACTTCCAGCTCAGAGCTCAAGTGATCGATTTCCAGGAAACTTGATGCTGATTGTGAACTGTTCAAACTTTGTCTATTTGATTTAAGAATTAGATCCTTTACATACCAACAATCGTATATCTGTTGGGTTTTTTTGAATTATTCAGTAAATTCTCTAATATGTATTAACAATTGTCATATTTCTTCATAAATTATGTACATATCTCTTTACGACCTCCGTAATGGCCCCTTGGGAGAGGTGGAACGCACGCCACTGAGTTTGGATTGTGGAAAAGGGAAAAGGATGAACAGGTATAATATTTATTAAAGCAAATTTGTGAAGAAACATAAAATGGAACAAAACTCCCAAATGAAAGAAAAAGACAAAACCAATGAGACAAAACCATGAAAGGAAGCGTGCCCCCCCAAGCCAATCCATGTATCCAGTCCAGTCTTGTATTTTATCTTTTTTGTATTTTTTTGTGTGTTGTGTGAGGAAGCCACGCACAATTCCAATTAAATTTCAAATGTTTCCAGTTTTTTGCCACTCGTCTCCCCATTCCTCCCTGATTTTGTAGCGTACGTTATAATGTACTCTATGTCCATTATGTCACTGGTTTGTCTTCAGAAGTGAACATAAGGAAGCTGCAGAGCGTGGACATGCTGTTACCTTGTGTGAGTCAAATGGAAAAAAAAGCTTTGAACGCCATCCAGCAGCAATAAGGCCTCTACGGCCCTCTCATGTCCCACAAGTGCCTGGATCTGATCTTCTAATGGCACCAGACGGAGGCTGAAAATATCCTTCTCTGTGAACACGAGCACACCATCTGAAGGGTGATGTGTGTGTGTGTGTGTGTGTGTGTGTGTGTGTGTGTGTTTTTTTCCAGAAACACTCAGCATACAGAAAGAGTAAGTGCCGGTGTGATGGACTGAATCAGTGTAAATCGAGACGGGAGCTAGGTCTGCAATTTGAAACATTCAGTGTTGCCACGTTTACCTGATGTGGCGAACAGACATTTTGCTCCACTGAGAGGCAAAGTCTGCTTGTGCTGTTGATCTAGAACGCTGCAGACAGACACCACTCGGGGCTGTGGGGTTAGGATGTAAGGGAAACATACTCCAACTGCCAGCACCTCCTGAGGCCACTGCAGGGGCGGGCGCTGGCGCTGGCATATCCCTGTCTTCATCACAAACAGGCCTGGGGGAGGAGGGTGGGGCGATTATATCTTGGCAAAACAAACATCCTCAGGCTAGATGGAGGAGAAGTGATAGTATCTATACCTATCTACTCGCCCAAAGATTCGGGCCCATTCAGGAGGAATGAAGCGACAATGACACTCTGATGGCTGTGATTGCGAGCGAAGAGCTCCTCAAGGCCGCCGGTGTCAATGTCACAGAGAAGGTGCTCGTCACCGGTCGCGACACACAGACATCGGCCATCTAGTGCCAAGGCCACGGCGTCCTGGAGTAGGTGAACTCCTCTGACCACATCCCGCCAGTCACCGTCTCCACACATGCGGACTCAGCCGTGTACGATGACACCTCAAACAAGGACACACGCTGGATCTTCTTCAAAGTAGGAACGGGCTCTCAGGAGAACACGTTGAGGGCCGAGACGCTCCGGTCCCAGAGGACCAGCGGATGGGTGAAAAGTGGCACAACCCTTCTCCGGTTTCACACGGACCAGGACTGACTCTTCCATTCGTGCTGCTGGGGAGAATGAGGAGCGAGGGCAAGCGTTGGTAGCACGGTGATGTCTCATGAGCAGTCAGAGAATTGGGGTAACACTTTCTACTGTGTGGAATTGACCTGAATCAAAGATATACAGTATATCTCTTTCAGTGTGAAATCTAAAAAGTCAGACGGCCCTACCGCGGTGTCACCGCCCCATGTGACCATATCCTGACAGGAAATCTATGTCAGCGCTTTACACCATTCATCCTGCCATGTGAGAATATTACACAACTTTCCCAGCAGCCTCGCTGAGAAAAAAAAACTACAAGTACCTAAACAATACGTATATTTTGAGACACCCGCAGTTTCAGCGTCTTGTTTCCGTGGACCAAAGTGTGGCCTGCGGCCGGGGAGCAAACCTTTGTCAGTTTGTTTACTACACAAGTGAACTGGGTGTGATGAGGTCAAGCGATCGCCGTCGAACGGGTGACGAGGGACAATGTGGTCATATAAAGATCTGCTTTTCTAAAATCACAGTTATTATACGTGTCACGCTGACCTGGGCATTGTCCCCCAAAGATGCTTTTCTTTTACATCAGTTCTTTTTTTAATGCATATTTATGATCCCTGGGATTGGGCAGCAACCACACAATGATGTGAACATTCACTTCAGTGTGACATAGAAACCGATTCATCATCCAACAGGCTACGGGGGTTAAAGTCTTGCATGCAACAGACATCAATCATGCATCATACGATTTTTTCCACAATGTGAATTTATGTCACATTCCTCTTTTTAACGGAAGCAGAACTTTTTTTGTGTGTGTGTGTGTGTGTGTGGGCAATATGAGGAAACATTTATTACACCAACATTTGACCCACTTAGGCTTTGTTTACATATGGAACATGCTGTGAAAAACGACTCCAATCGATAGCGGCGTTAGAAATAAGACCTCCTGATGTCATGAGGGATGAAGCTGTGTGGAAAGGTCACTTCTCCCTCCCACAATCGGTGCACATGATGTTGTCGCGCTGGGTGAGGAAGCCGCGTCCCACCAGCGACATGCAGCATTGCGTGCAGGTGAAACACTCGCTGTGCCACTGGCGCTCCTCAAAGGAAACGTACTTGGCCCCTGCCAGACCTGCGCAGAAATTAAGTCGTTTAAAGGTTAACGTGCACTTAGCTTGTCAGCTGCGAACACAAACACCAATGACGACACTGAATATGAGCTGGGGAACCGCACACGTCCCATTGGATTCAAAAACATAAGGCCGTGACTCACTGGTGATGGGCTTTGTGCAGCCCACGCACTTCTTTGCAAACAGGTCGCTGAAGCAATCGAGGCAATACGGGTAGTTTTCTCTGGAGGTGAAGCGCTGGCCTGACAGCTGCTTTCTGCAGCCGATACACAGGAAACACTCGCGGTGCCAGGGCTTGTCTTGATAGGTCACACCACCTGTTGTGATGGCCTGGGGAGGGGGGGGGCAAATCACACACTCACACAGACATCGCCACCGGAAAAATCAATGCGCTCAGAGGTCAGTGTACCTTCTTACAAGCGCAGCACTGGTAGGCGAATTGCTTCTCAAAGCAGGGCACGCAGAAGTAGCCGGCATCTTTGGGGATGAAGGACTTGGTTCCTATTGGCTGCTGGCAGCGGTGGCACAGGAAGCAGGTCTCATGCCAGCTGTTCCCCTTGTACTCCATTTTGCGGGAACCTGGCATGAGGGACGCGAGCAGCTTAGTCAGCATATGGACAGAAACATTGTGGCTCAAAATAGTCTTAGGGAGAGGATAAGACAATCATAATCGTCTCTGAAGGTAACGGGCGGGACATGCAGTTCTTGTCTAATCTTCGGTAGGTGCTGATGAATGAAACAAAAACACAATCATTAGATAAGATTAGTTTGCGGCCCTAGTTTCTGTTGTATTCAGCCTCAAATGTCAGGCAAGCGCTCTAAAAAATCTTAAAAAATTTTACCAACAGCTGCGGAATATCATGTCACATGATCAAAATCTCCAGAGTATACGCGTTCCTAAAACATGACGGGATTCGATTCATCACTCTACTTGTACAACTCTCTTCAATACTCATGACAAACACAATTTTCATCCTTAAACGTGGATTCAGAGAGTCAGACACTTGTTTCAACATTCAGAGGCGTGCAGCGCCCACGTCACAGCTGACGCCTGCTGTCACCATCTTACTCTGTAGCTAATTGTGTCACATCACTCACAGCGTTAGCATGTTTGCTAAAAAGTGGTGAACAATCCAATACTGTGGTACAACGCTGCCTCAGTAGTATAGAACGGTTGGTTCTCAGAATTACAGATCTCCCCTTTAATCCGATCACACAATTGTAATGTCATATTTTCTACACAACTTTCTGAGACCTGTATCTTATCAATAGGATTAATACCTAACCGGGGGGAAAAAAGGGAACGGGATGCACGTGATCTGCTCTCAGGTGGGTTTTCGTTCTTTTCAAAATGGCTGCTGTCATCGAATCTTCCACACGTTTGGAAGGAAATATAGTAAAATATACATAAATATATATTTATATTTGATATATATTTGCAAATTTATAATCGAGGTAAAATAAATATTGTCTGTACTGAAACAATGCACAATTAGTACTATTATGTGATCACAAAAAACATACATACATATAAACAAAAATACATGGCAACTTTTTTCTGGCTATTTTTTGATGTGTCCGGCTTTACAGGGTAAACGGAAGACGGCCGACTTTGCTGTCGTACTTTGACGATAACTGAATGACATGATTTGAAAAGGTCGTCTGCCCTGTGTGCGTGACAGAAGGTGAGCGGCAGCGTCTACCTGGCATGACTGTTTTCTTGCACGTGGTACACTTGGAGGAGTAATCATTGGCGTAGCACTCTGTGCACAGCAGCACGTCATCCTTGGCAGCGAAGGCCTTCTCCACGAGAGACCGGCTGCATTTAGCACACTTGAAGCACTCGTCATGCCAGTGACGGTCCTTATAGGACAGGTCCTGTCAACATATGACGCAGCGTTTACTCCACTTGTAAATATTTGAAGAACCTGACTATAATACTGAGATGTTCTCACCACACATGGACCTGGTACTCCTCAGCGGAGCACTGCTTCCACTGTCCTTACCTTGCAGTTACAGCCAATGGGCAGTGAGCAGCTCTCACAGCAGTTAGCAAACAGGTTCTCATAGCACTTAGTGCAGTACTGCGTGTCCTCCTTCATTATGTACTTCTTCCCCAGCAGGGAGTCTTTGCAGTAATGGCAGTCGAAACGCTCGTTTCTGGACATGGTCTGATTTCCTTTCTTAGCTGCAGGTCAAAGAACGAACAAGAAAAAAACAAAAAAAAGTCAAAATAGCGGGGAGATGGAAAATGCACTATAATAATCCAGGCAATGTTTTTTTTTTTAAGAATTAAAAGAAGTACTGATGTTCTGAAGAAAATCTGTACCTCAGCTGATGTAGGGGAAGGATGAGCTGCACAGGGTGAGTGGTCCAGCCAGGGGGAATGGGCAGGGATGAAAAAGGGGTGAGGCGTGGATTAGGGGGGCGTCTTCTATAAATACCGCCCCCCTTATTAGCAGTAATCTCCGGGGAGGATGGACATACTCCACTGCATCATGCTACACCTTTTATGGGAGCTGCTAGTGCACAGATCCTTACTAGTTCCGTGCATTTAATCAGTGTTGCTTTAGCTTACAAAAGGGGATAAATTATTATTACACACGTTTACACACACATCAGCGCACAGCAGGGATGGTTATTTGGATGCTGTGACGTGTCGGGACACACACACTTGTGTTCTTTGTTGGTGCGTGCTCCACACACAAAGCAGTTGCAGATGGTTTATTAGAGGTGGGCGCCAGCAGCGTTGTGGATGCCAGCTTCTGAACTATACTGCCAGGACCTCTCGGTAGCCATCGAGAGCACCTTGGCAGCACTTCAGAAGAGGAAAGCTGCGGGCATTTGGACGTCCAGTCCATCTGCAAAATGAAGAAGGAGGAGCAGAAATGACAGTTTGATGGGGGGCATCTCGCTGACGGCGCTGCTGTTGCGAACTCATTAAAAACACATTGTTACGTGTCTGTGGGACTCACAGGCGGTGGGGACCTGCGCCCAGATTGTTTCAACTCAACAGTTGAAGCCCGTCTTGTGTGTTTGGCAGGAGCGAAGGCGAGCAAACTGTCAAAAACGGGCATTTGAAAATGCAGCAGAGACAAACGAATGCTCATTTTCGGCGCCGATGATTGACAGTTGACTAATTACTTTCCGAATCTTGGATCATGTGCTCGTATCGTTTTTCCAAATGGATCAAGCGGGGGACATCTTCATAAAAATAGCCCGTGAGGACCACCAGCCCAGCCCACAGACTAATCCCTCCTACACACACACACACACACACACACACACACACGAAGGTCAGCGACAGGATGAGGATAAAAGCTCTGGTAAGATGAACTCTCCTCCCCTCCGTCTTCTCTCAACAGTCGATCAAACGCTTGTCTTAAATAAATACATAAACGACACGTCATCCGTTTCTGGATCAGCACATGACGTGGGAAAACGCGGTTGTGTGTCGGTGGTGTCGTAAACCTTTTGACAAATAAAGTATTTGCTGTTCTATTCTTACCCAACGTGTTGTTATGTTAAGATGTCACCACAACACGACCATACCATGCCAGAGATTCACATGTAGGAAACTTTATATGGGAAATTCAAAGGCACGCCATCCTTCCTCTTATATTTATGTTGAGGATTCATCAGCTTACAGCTGAGTTATCTTGATGCGCCTGGATTAAATTACAACTGTATTGTGGTGCAGGAAGCAGAAATCACAAAGCCATCAAGTCTTTAAATAAATCCAGAATCAGCTGCGGGTCAAACGCCGTCACCTCTTCTCAAAAGCATCTAATCTTTGATGCGTAGTTCCGCAGCAAAGTATGTCTGTAATCATGAGGCAAGAGACATGACCCATATTCACCGATGAAACGTCTCGTTAAAAGTCCCGAGAAGCAAATGGCGATCTCATGCGTTCGCATTATTCCCGAGGTATTACAGCATTAGATTATTGTACGTTTTTGTTTATTTCGCCGGCGTTGATCTGCGGTCATGTACACAATTTGGTCTTAAACGCTATCATATCTGACAACAACAGGTGCATTGTCTCCTGGATTACTGACTTCTGCCCCCCAACTGAGCCAACTCTACGGAGCAAAAAGCCTGCTGATCTTGCATATTCTTTTGGCGGCTTAAGCCTCTGAATTAAACTGGCGCGCAGCTGCCAGCACATTTCAAATGCAGCCTGTCCAGCCCTAATAAATAGACCTTTATTTGACCTGGACTTGGGAGTCTCATCCTCATGTGTTCGGCCTTTCGGGCCAGTGGTGGTTTGGTACTCGGAGAAGATGACAAGAGTCTCCTTTGCTGGCTCCTTTCCAGGTGGTGACTTTGTGAAGAGACTATAGAGCGTCTCTGAAGCACAAAAGCCTCTCCGCACCAGAGATGACAGCTGGTTGGCATGGCGATGACAGGATAAGTGGGATCCATTAAGTTGAGAGGAGGGGGGGGGCTCTAGTGGTTAATGAGAGGACTCGCACAGACCTGGACCCTTTAAGTCGGCCTCTGCCCTCCGCCGCCACACAGGGATCTTGATTTCAATGCGGCAATTTCAGCCGGTCGGGATCGACGCACAGGGGGTCGCCGGCGGGGGCAAACAGATTCAATCTACTGAGTCTACAATCTCGCAAAAACCTTACACCCCTTCAGGGAGGCTCTGTGAGCATCCCCTCCGTTCGCCCTTGGTTCTCAGCAATATGAGTCACGGTGTGAGTGGCTGACACAGCCACACGTGGTCGCAACCGCTGAAGAGGAGGGAAAGGCGTCTCCCACCCATAAGAAGGTTCTTCCTCTCTATACATCGTGTCCTCGCAACCCACACATTTTGTGGAATAAATGGGCAAGTTTTCTACGTGTATGACCCAAATAAGGAGTTTGCAGCTTTTGACTTGTGATCCGTTAGTCACAGCCTGCAACGTAGAGATAGCATTTAAACACAAAGGGGGGAATAAAAACAAGCCCGGAGTGCATTTCTGACAGGTTCAGAACTTGAATAGACTCATTTACTGTTGACAAAATTTCTCGTCTTATTTGCCAAAGGGAAGCCAATGTGTTGAAACGCGGCCCGTTTCTACGTCAAACCCCATGACTGGATCCAAAAGACGCGTCTGTTGAACGTGGTATTTCGATGTAGAGTGAATCGTTGACGTTCGCTGATGAATCCATGCTGTGTGGGGCTCGACCGACTGACACAGGTCATCAAACTGACTGACTATGCAGGCTAATGCTAACTGGTAGTTTTAGCCCTTTCCTTTGCTAGCGGCCGTTTCTTTCCTTTTCTCACGAGCCCCCGTTCTCACTCATTAAGTCACACACGTTACGAATGTCAGGACACCAAAATCATACTTTCATCATCTGTGTTCATCCTTTAATACCACAGCAGTTGAAAGGTGTTTTTCACCTTGTCACTTTTAAATGGCGGTTAGCATTACCATCCACCGCTAGCAAACGCGGCATCATGTAAGAGATCAGGTCAACTTTGCATTGTGTGTATCATTATGCAAGATTTACTAATGGCTTCATGTTGCCCAGCAGCAGGACTGCTGCCTTTGCATCATGCTCGCTGTGGCCAAAAGTGTCCATATTTTGACTGCGCCAAAGAAATGAAAGAGGCTTCTTTCATCCTCCCACGCCAATCCCAAACGACAAACGCAAGCATCCCAAATCCATTTTTTAGTAGCCCTGGGAAATTGGGATGCAGTTGATTTCAAGCCTTGCTGCTGAGAATTAATCCAAATGGAAAAGTGGTGGGATGAAATCTCCAAACAACCTGAGGGCAACTACAGGGTCAGGTCATAATTTGTCTGTGTTCACCAAAACAGACAGCGAATGCCTTCTGGTGCATAGACATTTTACAATGTGTAAAACGCTGTATTTGCAACCTGTGGAGTGATGTTTGCTTGTGAATTTAAAGGACTAGCGTGTCCGATTTAGAGACATCTAGTGCTCATTTTGTGTATTGCAAACCCAATACCTCATCTTTCTTTTTGCAAGTAAATAAGAGACTTGGGTGGACTGCAGGCTAATTTAGGTATTGGTCACAAATTTGGTCAGATGTTTATTAAACCTGTCCCAGCACAAAGTAGTAGGTCTGCGTCACCAACCCACATGTTCACAATTAGCATGGGGAGGAGGAGGAGGAGGAGACGAAAAGACTCTCAGTGTGAGACGTCGACAAACAAAGACGTTCCAGATCCAAAACGCACAAACGTTATCGCCGTTGGTGAGCAGACGAACCGGTGAGGGCGCAGCGCAGAGCCGGGGTATTTGTGCAGCAGAGTGGTGATTGGGATTTGGGACAGGTGTGCTGGAGAGTCAACATGACTGGAGGTAATTGCCAAGCGCGCCCCTGGAACGATACATACACACAAACACACACACACTAACAAACACAATGTACGGAGGGAAACATGCTGGATCCCAACACTTTGGGACCTTTTTGGATGCCACAAGAGATTGTTGTCACACAAATCATGAATGAAAATGGTTCTCCGAGTAGAACGCACTAAAGTAGATCTGAAATCCCCAACTGAGGACACCGACCTCCTTCGTGACACTTTGAGTTTGACAAAGTGGAGCGACAAACCCTCGCTGTCACTTGAACTTTCACATTAATCCTCAAATGACATCAATGGATTATTCACACCACAGATCCTAGCAACACACACACACACACACACACACACACTTATCGCGACCTCTGACCTGCCGTGATGAGTGGAGGTAGTTGAGATCTGTGATTCATCCTTTCACGGCAGAAGAGGTGACGGTAAATACCAGAGTGCGAGTGAGGATATGTTGTAACTAACAACAGCTGGAGGATTGAGGCGTTACCACCACAACACGCTCTCCTGGCTCTCATCAATCACTTATCAAGGCTTTTGAATGGTTATTTATATCTTCTCCACCCTTTCATGGCACTGTGACGGGATGAGAGCAACAACTTACAACTGATTGACAAGAACTCTGCATTAGGAAGCATCGGGTCAAACGTACAACCTTTGGAAGTACACATCTACCAGACTCATATAACTGTATTTAAAAACACACTCAAAAGAGAGTGTCCCTTGTAGCCTGCATCGCTAGTTAGCTTAGCATAGCAAAAATACCATGAAACTAGTAGCCTGTCTAACAGCAGGGAAATCTGACTCGAATAAATATGTGTTAGGTTTGGATCGAAGTTGAGATTGTAGCTGACAACAGAATGTATATTTTGTTTTTCCCAAGAAATGTGCTGTACGTTTAACTCATGTTTGCTCTTTTGTCCATATCTTTATTTTATTAGACATCTACAATTAAAACACAACATTTGGCAAAATACAGTGTTTGGCAAAAAAGAGTACAGATTAAACTCACTGAGTCATTCAGTGGAAATTGACCATTTCTGGAGAAATCTTCATGTATGACACAGACAAAAGTATTCAAACCCACATACAGTGTTTTCAATGACATCAGTAATCAGCCCCAGGTCAGACAGACTGGTACTGACACACCAAACAACCATCAGACATCAAATAACAATTTACCCGCTCCTCAAATAGCAACGCTTTCTCATTTCTCTGCGTCTTTTCAGCCACAGTGTTATTTTTTTTTCCCCGCGTGAGTGCGTGTCGTCGTCAGTGAACATACACAAAGGCTCTGTGCCGACTGGAAAGTTTTTGTCCCACAACGCTACCAGGGCACCAGCGGCACCCCGAGACAACACATGGATTAGTAGGTGGGGGTTTCTGCTCCGTGCATCACGTCGCTGTCCACTGGCTGATAATATTTGGAAAACGCGGCGCTCAAGTGGATTCTAGAATGTGGAACTAACAGAAGAACGAGGCGTCCTCAGCTGTCCCCGCACCGTTCTGAGCATCATTCACGCCTTTATACTCACACACAAAAGCACCCTTCAGTGTCAGGGTGAGATGCTGCAGGCTTTCAGACAATTCTTATATTAACCCGTTCATGACAAAAAGACGACTCAGCGCTCGACTTCACTATTTGGCAACAAACTCAACATAAACGGGCGGTTAGCGCTGTTGCCTCATAGCAAGGAGGTTCCAGGTTCGCGTCCTGGCCTCTTGGCATGCTCTCCCCGTGTCTGTGTGGGTTCTCTCCGGGTTCCAAAGGCACGCTGAGGTCACTCTAATAACTGGTAATTGGGCACTCATGTGAGTGTGAATGGTCGCCTGTCTTCCATGTGGCCCTGATGAGCCGGCGACTCGTCCGTGTCGGACCCCGCCTTCCCCCCGTTGGCAGCTGGGATTGGCTCCGGCGTGACCCGTGACCCGTAACCAGAATAAGCAGAAGAAGATGTATGAACGGACTCAGCGCAAAGAGGCATATGGTTGGGATTAAACAGCCGTCTCTTCGGGGTCACGTGCGCGTCACTCGCACGGCAGCGGGAGCGTGTGTCCGGAGTGACGCAAACGGATACGACGACAGCCTGCAGCGTCTCAGTCTGACGCAAAAAGAAAACGTGCCTTGTGTATGTCGGCATCAGGTGTACGGGACGGGGGAGAAGTGTTGCTATTTGACGGCCTGGGAAGAGACGAGGGACAGAGTGGCTTCCCGTGTTGGCGTTTTGTGCAAAGAAGTGAACAGAAAAAGGAAAACATGGGCCCATTTGTTCATCCTGACATGAGGAAATCGTCCATTTCCATTCTAGGTTTACTGATTTCCTTTCAGTCTTTAAAAATGTTTGATTTCTTTCAGTTTATAAAACAGAGTTTTCCTCATTTCAGGATTCACAAACTCAAGGTTGGAACTAAACGAACGCGGCAGACGGGAGAAGGAAAACGAAACCGCAAACGGCATTTTTGTTCCTTACGTTCACCAACCACAGGTCTGAACGACAGATCTTCTCGTACATGAGGCCAGACTGTACAACGTGAGAGCGTGGACGGCAGTTCCATCGTTAAGACTGTGGGACAGCAGAGTCCTGGGGGACGAAAGCTCCATCTAAGACAGCCACCAGCACGATGAGTCACGTAACTCCACACGAAGAAAAGTGCTATAGCTCCGCTGTATATTGGCACGGCTCAGTGAGGTCACACCGACGTGATTGCAACCTAATAATAATCACAAAAAGTCTTTATAGGGGTAAAATCTCTTGATGGAAACGTGCCCCTCACAGCAGTAAACCCATTGTCATTGACGCTGGTTGTTCTTTCAAGTGTTCCTCCATTTTCCCATTAATTCACAGTCGTTTGAAGCACCAACGTTAATTACACGGGTATTCTGACAACACCTGCATGTTATAAAGAGATTTTAACATTAAAAGTATACACAACACGCCTTTTTGTTTTGTTTTGTTTTTTCTTCACGCAAACACTGTCGCAGTGCCTTGATGTTTATGTACAGGTTTCAGTGTGAGAGCATACTAATTTACATCGGCGGTCCCTTTTACAAGCCTGTTTGGGTTTGACCGTGAAGCCAGCGGCTCATCTTGCATAAAATGTTGACACTTGATTTGCACGTTCTGTAAAAAAACATCATGTCAATAGCTGCTGCGTGTCGAGTGGATGAGCTGCTCTGGCAACGCAGAGGAGTGAGAGATCTGCAGATGAAAATGTGTTTTTGTGTGGTGAAGGCCGGCTGGCAAACCAGACAACTGTAAACAGGGATTGTAAACAAAATACAGAAAACAAAAACACACGCGACCTCGAACTCCCCAAACGACGATGACTCAGCACAGAAAAGCACATTGCCGACATTAAACGGGTCTCTTGTTCACACTGGCCTGTTTATGCTTCAACTAGTTGAAAATATAAAGAAACATTGATGTTAATTCTTTTTTTCTTTTTTTTTGCTTGTTCACAACCATGTTGTTTAATTCTATATGACTGATTCAGAAAGCTACATAACGAGGTGTGGGGGAGGTTCTGTGCTGTAAAATTATCCACACGGGATCCAACTGCACTGTGAAATGAACAATTCATTTGATTAGAATAGTAACCTCCCGCTCACACAGTCAGCTCTGGAGGTAACGATCCCATATGCCACCTCCGACCTCCTCATACCATCACCCTCCGTCTTACTGTGCATGTCATGAGGATAGGGAGGATAGGGAGCGTGTTCGTGAGTATCAGTGCATATGTAAACATATGTGGGGCAATGACAGCTACTTGATACCAAAAATATACACAAATATATATACAAGGACACACTTGGACTACTCTCACATCTGAGTTCAGTGAACACTGCATAGGTGACGGCATCACGAGCACAGATGAGATTTGTCTTTTACGGTATAATGCCTCATTTGAATAAATAGTACACACGTTTTCACTTGGGCGTCAGTCTCCCTCTGCAGGCAAACACAAGCTCGATGTGCCACGTCCAACTGACATCAGTGTAATCTGTTTTCACGGCCAAACATTCAGATGACCACCGCGACAAAGTTAGCAGCAAAAATAGCCCATGAAAAGCAAAAACGTGGGTGGAGCGGAGATTAAAAAAACAAACAAACAAAAAAAAGACGCGCATGTTCGAAAAAAAATATATATATATAGAGATATATCAATAATGAATGCAAATGGAAAAGTAAGGCAAAATTGGCTCCCAAGGAACAAGAAGAGAGAGAGAAAAAAAAAAAAGATGGATGTCTCACGGAACTCTAAAAAGAAAGAACCATCAGGTTAACCGGGGGACACAACTCCTAAAGCCGTGCCTTCAACACCCAAACAAACACCGCATAGCCCTTCCGCGGCACTATCCACCCCAGTACCACTTGTCAAGGTTACTGAACGCCTTGTACTCCTTGTGCCTACGCAGGTAATCACACGCCAGGCATGTGTGCTCTGCCCAGAAACGGGCCCTCTTCACTTTAAACCGCCGCCGCCATTCAAAGTACCTGAGGTACATTTCCTCGTTCTTGTCCAAGAGCAGCAGGTAGTCGGCCAGCTCCTTGGGTGAGGAAAAGTCGTCCACGTGGATGAAGGCGTCTCCCTGGATAAAGTTCTCGTAGTTCTGCCTGGGCGGCCCGAGAACCACCGGCACCGTCCCCATAGACAGCGGGTTGTAGAATTTTTCAGTTATGTAGTCCTTGTGGATGGAGTTCTCAAACGACAGGTAGAACTTGCAGCTGGCGACGGTGGGATAGTAGTCTTGGTCGGGCATGTATTCCCCAAAGGCTTGTCCGTACGAATGAACCTCGACGTGTTTGTACAGCTCGTTGTAGTACTTCACCCGCACGAGGTCTTGGTTCCAGTTGCTCACGATCCAGCAGATCAGCTTGTTTTTGCTGGGCGGGACGAAGTCCACCTCCCCCTCCGCTGCGACGATGGACCCATAAGGCACTTCGATGTCAGCATCCTGACGGTAATTGAGAGTCAGATTGAACATGTTCTCGATCCCGGGCAGCTGGGAGGAGTGTGACGGGGACTCCAGGTTCATCCATATCCACTTCTGGAACGACGGGCGCTGGAGTGGCGGCAAATTGGACAGATCGGTGCTGATGTCTCTGTGATGGATAACGACTCCGTCGCACTTGTTGTAGAGGTTCCTGTCTGCTGTGACGAAGCAGCCGTCGATGTTGAAGAAAGAGCTGCACACGCTCAGGTCGTAGGTCTGACCGAAGGGCCAGAGCCAGATCAGAACAGTGGTCACGTTTTTGCTCTTGGTGGCGTAGAGGTTTTTGAACCGGTCTGTAGACATCGTCGACTCCATAGGGCCCAACAACCAGCTCGTGGATGGTTTGAAATACATCAAAAACAAAGTCACAAAGCATCCCAGAATGAAAGTGGCGAGCAGAAGGGGTCGTAGGATTCTGTGGAAAGGTGCCGATGTCATACTCTGTCCTAAAAGACAAAGAGCCAGAGTGAATTCAAGATTCAGCTACACATATGATTTCCATTACAATAGAACAGAAGGTGTTACCTCCTCAGGCACGTCGTCATACCAACCTGGTGGATTTAACTGAATGCTGAGATCAAAGCAAGCACGGCGGTGGTGGTGGTGGTGGTGGTAGGGGGGGGCGCCCCGAGTTCCTACATCGAACCGACAGCGGGATCAATCTCCAGTGCGATCCCTCTTTCAAAGTGCAGGCGTCTCCGTGCTCTTACACAGAGAAACAACGTTCTAATGAGGTGCGTTTGATGGTGAGTGTACGGGTCCTCTTAATGATGCCGCCTTTCACACGAGCAGAAAAGGAGAGAACCAGAGAGGATCGATTAGGCTGGAAGAGGGAATAGAAGCATTGAGTCAACACGGGCAGGAAGCATGCAGCTCCGTGTTCGGAGCAGGGAAACACTTGATCTCCTTTTATTCAATTAACACCGGAGGTTTCTCTAAATGAATGGTGTTCCAGTTGTTCTTAGTTTGGGGCCAACATTATGTAATGTAAGAGAATGCTGCCATCTTAAGGCCGCGGGGGGTAGACAAGCCCCCCCCCCCCCCCCCTCCCCCCCCCCCCCCCACAAAA
>CAAKHB010005461.1:9217-20272 GCA_901007665.1 Aeoliscus strigatus
GGTGCCCCCCCCCCACCACCACCACCACATCCCCTCCCCCTTTCCCTCTCCCCCCTGCTCTGCTGTATCGGTTCAGGCATGTGTAGGAGTTGTGCATGTAGAAACAGAGAGGGATGTGAGAGGAGGAGTGAGCAGGGTCATGTTACGCAAATACACTTTGACAGGGGTGGGGGGGCGAAAAAGCTTTTTCCAGTTGTCTACAATTTGATGTGGTCAGAAAGAAACAATGCAGTTGCACAATAATAAAAAAAGGGCAGTGTAGGGCTGAATTTTCACGCTCTTTTATGCTTTTCGGTTTCCCAGCCTGGAAAGCAGAAGAGGAAGTTCTCGTCGTTCTTCAAGAGCCTGGTGATCGAGCTCGATAAGGAGCTCTATGGACCTGACAACCACTTAGTAGAGGTACGACGAGCGCTGACGCGGCGCAAGAACGCGGAGACTTTTCAGGCAAACGTTGGGCACCGGTGACATTTTTTCAAGATAAACACCGTAGTAACGCAGCTGCAGTGTTCCAGAAGGGAACCTTTCAGACAGGGTTCAGGGCTGAGGGATGTCGGATTTGGACGGTCTTCACCACGTCCAGTGGTGTCGAAATGACGCTGGGCTCGTAGATTCAACCGGTGGCATTTTACAATATTTTTTTCATTTTAAGTTTTGTTTTTTTTATCCTGTTGTTTCCCGCGACCCGTAACCGGGGTAACCGTAACCATGAATGAATCATGTTGCTTATTTTACGCTTTATGCGTGGGTCCGTGGCGTCGACACACACTTGCCAATACAGCGAGAGTAAAGAGTAATTGACACAGCCGAGTTAGAACCGAACACGAATAATCTTACTATTTACTAAAAGAACATTTTTATTGGCGCTCTCTCAGTGGCACAGAATGCCGACCACTCAGGAGACTGACGGCTTCCAGGTCAAAAGGCCCGGAGACGTCAACGTCAAGTGCACCTTGCTGCTCATGCTGGACCATCAGGTATGTGTGCATTCCTCAGTTGCCGCATCGGGTGAAAAGTCGTGTGTGTGTGTGTGTGTGTGTGTGGTGTAACCGAATGTTGCGTTCACAGCCACCTCAGTACAAACTGGATCCTCGTCTGGCCCGTCTGCTGGGCGTGCACACGCAGACGCGCGCCAGCATCATGCAGGCTCTGTGGCTCTACATCAAGAACAACAAGCTGCAGGACGGTCACGAGAAGGAGTTCATCAACTGCAACCGCTACTTCAAGCAGGTAAGGTGGCGCGTGGCGTAGCATAGGCGAGGGCGAAGCACGTGTTGTGTTTACGTTCAGTCCGGAAACAGAGGTTTTCAAGCTGCCACAAACATGCTAGCAAACATGCTAACTGTTGGACAGCGGATGTCTCCACGGCATTAGCTTGAAATGCTACGCTAACAAACCCACTAAGACCAACATGTTTGGGAAAACTGACCGATAAGAAGACTAGTGGTTGTTGTTGCTGTTCCGCTTTACGGCACGTCGCTGTGGACGCACCCGTTGCTGTGGAAACGACAGTAGTGTATGTCGCCGCTCGGTCCCTCAGTGGGAACTGGGCTGTTGCTAGAACGTTCCGATGCAAGTTGTTGCTCCTGGAATCTTTGGTCTGAACTGGACGTAGGCAATGAAAACACGTTTGTTCCTGAAGCTGATCCTCTTCCTTCACGTCGTATCCAGATCTTTGGCTGCCCTCGCATGAGGTTCTCGGAGATCCCCATGAAACTGGCTGGGCTGCTTCAGCACCCCGACCCCATCATCATCAATCACATGATTAGGTAGGAGTGTGCGCTGGTGTCCAACCCTTCAACGATTTGTTCAAAAGACTCTTTTGTACTGAATCTCTCACTGAAAAGATTTGTTCATTTCACAGTTCCACTGATTGTGGCAGTGAAGTGCCGTAGGTGAATCTGATTCGTTGGTTCATTCCCTGCGAACCAGCCGACTGATACGAATCACTCACTGAAAACAAAACTTAGACTCAAACAGTGTGGAGTGCGGGGTTGGTACCCAACGACTCTTTTGAACAACTCTTTTGACTGAACGAATTCTAATGATTCAGTAGACTTAAAAGAACTGTTTTGCTGTGTGTGTACTTGTCATGTCGGTGTGTGTGTGTGTGTGAGACGGCGTTCTTAGGATCTCAGTCAGCGATCTTTCGATCGATATTTGTCTCGTGGATGAAACTTCTGCGACTTGGTGCCCGTAGAATGTAAAACCCCTTCTGTCCGACACGTCTCTCCGTCTTTGAGCAGCGTGGACCCGACGGATCAGAAGAAGACGGCGTGCTATGACATCGACGTGGAGGTTGACGACCCGCTGAAGGTCCAGATGAACGGCTTCCTGTCCTCCACGACCAACCAGCAGGAGATAGCTACGCTGGAGATGAAGGTTGGCTGATGTCTGCACCTCCGTGGGTGTTGAGGAGAAGGGTAGATGACACGTCTTAGTGCCGTGTTTGCGTTGCAGATTCACGAGACGATCGAGTACATTAACCAGCTGAAGACCGAGAGAGACTTCATGTTGAGCTTCAGCAATAACCCCCAGGAGTTCATCCAGGACTGGCTCAAGTCTCAGTGCAGAGACCTGAAGGTGACTTTAGCCTCAGAGCCGCGTGACTGATGGAAGGCAGCGTCCTGTTAGGTTGAATCCATTTTAAAACCCGCTCTGTGTCTGATCAGTTGATGACCGACGTGACGGGGAACCCGGAGGAGGAGAGGAGAACTGAGTTCTACCAGGCGCCCTGGATGCCCGAGGCAGTGGGCAGATACATTTACTCCAAAGTAAGTAACTCACGTCCCCTGTAATGGTTGGTGTGAGGTATCCTGTGGCTGGTTATTGACGCCAGTCTCTGTTCCAGGTGCAGCAGAGAAGACAAGAGTTGGAGCAGGTGCTGGGGATCCGACTCACCTAAAATCAGCCACACATCGTCCCTGAGATTTCCTCTTTGCTTGTTTCACGTCTTTGATTAAAGTTGGAATCAGCTCCGTTTGCTCGCAGCACAAATGTTTACAGTCGTCCTCGTGGACGTGATACTAAATCAGCAGTGTGGGACCAAAGTGATGAGGGTCGTCATCGCCGCCTTCTCTTTGCTTTTACGTGCCATTTTGAGCCTGTTCAAGTAATTTGTTGTTGTTGTTATGTTTTGTTAATGGTACAAGTACTTCGTATGATTTGAGCATTGGTCCAATCTAGGTGTTTGTCATTGTTCTTTTGCATGCAACTTTGAAATGGGTGTGAGTTTACCTCCACTTCTAAAAGCCATAATAACCTTTAGATAGGAACAACAGCTGATGCTGGGTAAAGTCTGAGCACACAGCAGAAGGAGCCATGCTGCATTTCATTGAAAAGTCTATTCAAATTTTTTTATTGATGATTGATTGCTTGATTGATTATTTTCTCAATAAGAAAAGTAATTTTTAACATGTCTTATGGCGCTGCATATATATTGTGCTTCCATGCAAACAAAAAAAGTTTAGGTGCTTTGTTTATATTGAAATATGTTTGTTAAATTGGGATTTTCAGGAATGTTCTTTGGTAAATGATTGAGTCCAGCTGGGATTCAGCAGCTTGTTTTTTTGTACTTGTTGAATGTTTACATGCTGTTTTCATGTGTAATTGAGCTGTTTTATTGTTTTAATGCCAAGAACGAGTCTGTGGCAGGAAGGACAGTTCTTCCTGGAAGAATCCACTTGGGTGTCCACAGACCACGGTTTTAATCAAATAGGAACATTTCCCAGCCCAGTTCCACAATGTACCACATTGTGGAACTGGGATGGTTTTTCATTGAAAAGCCTTTTTTCGTTAGAAATTTCTTGACACATTCCATGTTAGATAATGCTGAGCCAAGTTTGTATTGTGAAGAAGGCCCTTAGAAATCAAGAACCATCGCTGCCACTTTGTTCGATACAGTATGCATGTTGTGTATCAACAATCAAAGGCCTTTGTCTTTCACACATTTGGAATATTTTTGTTACATTAAACATACTTACAAATGCGTGGTGCACTGTTTTTGTATATAAGCGTTACGCTGCAAATCATATTTAGCAGTTAGCAGTGTCACTTTAAAGCAAAAAGGCCCCTGGTCCAATTCCAGGGAACTTTTTGTGTGGAGTTCCCCAAACATCTCCACAAGGTGGCGCCGTTTAAACTCACGAATATGTTCATTTAGATAATTTGTTGATGGGAGAGATGTGTGTGTAGACAACGTTATTTACATGGTAGGCGATTTCTAAGTACTAAAATAATTTGGACAAAAAACAAACCATTTAACCATGACAGGTAAATGGACAACAAATATAGCCTGTTGGTCAGTAAGGGGCGATGTGGGCTTTCGTGTCATAAAATAAACTGCCGAAGAAGAACACCGGAAACGCGAGCTCCTCAGCGGATGCTGCTAATTCAAGATGGAGGTGGACGGGATTGACCATGTAGGTGTATTTTATGCTCTTTTGTAGATTTTAACGGTGTACAGGCATTGAAACGTTGTCGCTGTGCTTTAAACGTGTTGTTTTATTGAAGTTGTCTGTCAGGTGGATTTACCTGTGATGCGTTGTTGCCGATATTTACGTGTAACGTCATTCAAAACAATGAATGTCCACTGTGCTGCTCGCGGTTTGCTGTCTCATTGTGGCTATGCTAGGCTAGCTAACGAGCGGGCTAGCCATCGCTCCCGTGACATACGCTGCCTAGTTAAGGTGGATCTCAGTATGTTGGGACATGCAAACGAGTCACCTGTTGTTGATTAAACTTGGACCCATTTTCAAACACAGTGTGGAGTAAGTTATATATGATGCCGAATCTCAGCTAGCTAGATGACAGATCGAGTCAACGAGTTGACTTGATAGATGAACGCTACTGTGACAGAGTATTCATAGTTAACTCAGATTTGACAGTGTAATATTTGTATACATATGTATATATATTTTATATTAACATTTTACACATTGTTTAAAAAAGTACTGTCAGTGGAACTTGAGGTGTAACTAAGCTACGACTTGGCTATAACATAATAAAATACGAAGATTAAACGTAGCCAGGATAAGTTAATTTATGTAGATATAAGATGGAGTAAAGACAGTATTACTTTATTTTATCTAATAACTGTTGTTTTTATAAAGCACTTTGAGCTTTCTGCTTATATGAAAGGTGCTATATAGTGTTGATGATGATGATTATTCCTGTCATTGAACGTTATCATCATTTGGTTGTTTCCTGGGGGGATACAGAACATTTTGTAACCCCATACACGTTGTAACAAAGTAAATTCGGATGTGCCTTAAACTTCATGGTATTTGTGGACAGATGGAGATGGGAGAGAGTAAAGGTGGCTCTGGTCTCCGGCAGTACTACTTGTCCAAGATTGAGGAGTTACAGGTAAGAGATCTTTGCATTTTCAAATTTTGTTGACAGTTTTTTTCTTCATTGTCACCTTTTTTTCCCACCATAGCTAACAGTGAATGAAAAAAGCCAGAATCTCAGACGTCTGCAGGCACAAAGAAATGAGCTCAACGCTAAAGGTAAACCAACACATGTCAAAGTGTATTTTGTACTGTACTATACTTTTAAATACCCGCGTGTTTGTCTCTTAGTGCGTCTTCTCCGTGAGGAGCTGCAGTTACTTCAGGAGCAGGGATCCTACGTAGGAGAAGTGGTTCGGGTCATGGACAAGAAGAAAGTGCTGGTCAAGGTATGTCGCATGCTTCTGCGTCACCTCCCCCTGGTGGCCGTCGGCCGTAACCGCTGTCCTCGTCCTTTTCAGGTGCATCCGGAAGGAAAGTTTGTCGTGGACGTGGACAAGAACATTGACATCAATGATGTAAGTAGTGTAGGTTTGTTTGTCCCGTTGCTGTCGTACTGGAGGAAATGAATCGGTTTGAATGTGATCACAATCAACTTAGCCCTCATGCTCCGTGTGGAACCCTTCCAGGTGACTCCAAACTGCCGCGTCGCTCTGCGTAACGACAGCTACACCCTACACAAGATCCTTCCCAACAAAGTGGACCCCCTGGTGTCCCTCATGATGGTGGAGAAGGTGCCAGACTCCACCTATGAAATGATCGGAGGTCTGGACAAGCAGATCAAGGAGATCAAGGAAGTGATAGAGTTGCCCGTGAAGCATCCAGAGCTGTTTGAGGCTTTAGGCATCGCACAGCCGAAGGTCGGTGACGCGCCGGTGACGCGTTCCACCCCTGTGGAGGGCCGTCCTGACCGGGTCTGTGGTGGTTGTTTTCGTCTTAGGGTGTGCTGCTGTACGGCCCCCCAGGCACAGGGAAGACCCTGCTGGCCAGAGCGGTGGCCCACCACACCGACTGCACCTTCATCAGGGTGTCTGGCTCCGAGCTGGTCCAGAAGTTCATCGGCGAGGGTGAGTCACGGCTCCGTCCGCGCTCGTCCCGACATCTGGAACGACGACCTCAGTCGCCGACACTTCCTGTGTCCAGGTGCCCGCATGGTGCGTGAGCTGTTCGTCATGGCTCGAGAACACGCCCCCTCCATCATCTTCATGGACGAGATCGACTCCATCGGCTCGTCTCGTCTGGAGGGCGGTTCGGGCGGCGACAGCGAGGTGCAGAGGACGATGTTGGAGCTGCTGAATCAGCTCGACGGCTTTGAGGCGACCAAGAACATCAAGGTACCGCCTGACGACGTCCTGTCAGAGGACACCCGCACGGGTCTGTCGCTCGTTTGACGTCCTGTCATCATCACCTGGGTTTGTTTCATCCGTTGTCCTTCTCTGGGTCCAAGGTCATCATGGCGACCAATCGGATCGACATCTTGGATTCTGCTCTCCTCAGGCCAGGCAGGATTGACAGGAAGATTGAGTTCCCCCCCCCAAATGAGGAGGTGGGTGTCATGGCAACGCCTTTAATGTCCATGTTATGGGTAATGTGTGAAAAAAAAAAAAAAACAGGTGGTGGTTAGCTAACGGATTGTTAGCTAGCTAGTTGATCATGTTGGTAACGTTAGCTAGCTAGATACAGCAGATCTGCATATCACCCCACAACACGGGTAGTTTGCATATGAACCCCTTTATTACATGTAACATGTCAGCGTTGACCCTCCCTCCCTCCTGCTCCCCCAGGCCCGTCTGGACATCCTGAAGATCCACTCCAGGAAGATGAACCTGACCCGCGGCATCAACCTGAGGAAGATCGCAGAGCTGATGCCGGGAGCTTCAGGCGCCGAGGTCAAGGTGAGACGGGCTCCGGCGTGACGCGTCGGGTCCGGAGGTGAAAGCCCACAGGTGACTGGACTGCGTGTGCTTGTTCAGGGCGTTTGCACAGAGGCAGGGATGTACGCGCTGAGGGAGAGGAGGGTCCACGTCACCCAGGAGGACTTTGAGATGGCCGTGGCCAAGGTGAAGTGTCTGACGCTGCCTCGTCACGGGTGGACGCAGTGACCGTTCTCACTTCGTCCTTCTCTCCTCCAGGTGATGCAGAAAGACAGCGAGAAGAACATGTCCATCAAGAAGCTGTGGAAGTGAACGGTCTTCTGCTGCAACATATGTATATTTTCCTGCTTTTGTTAAAGGTTTGGTTTATAATTGTTACACGCTCCTAAAGTAAATGGTTTCCCCACTTCACACTGACTCTTCTTTCTTCTTTATGGAGTTGGAATGAACTAGAACAGCTCGTACCCCACCCGTCGTCACATTCCTACGTCGGTCTGTTGTTAGCGAAACAAATCGTTTCCGGCGAACAAACAAACGGCCGTCATGATTTCCCCGTCCGGATGACGTTTTGTGACATGATGGAGGACCCCGCCCCCGATGGCTGTATGGGATTTCAGAACAATCAGCAATTTAAAAAAAAATTGTGTCAATGATGAAAGCTATGGATTTTTCCTTTTTTTTATGTAGAAACCAATGAGCCAGAATACAGACAGACGTTGGAAATTTCAGATACATTCATAACTTTTGGAGTTATACTTATTTTGCTAATGGACAAAAAACCCCTCCTTGACGGAGGTAACAAACGCACACGGAAGAATTCACACCTTCAAGAAAACCTATACAAAACATTGAACGTGTATTTATATATCTGTGTGTGTGTGTGTGTGTGTCTGTTGAGCCTCCTGACGTTGGAGAGGTCAAAGTATCGACATGCGCCGCCGTTTGTTTTCAGCACCGACTTCTTTGACTCAGAAACACTCTCCAGTGGGAGTAGACTGCAGGTTGCAAGTTTATTCAACACTTTTGGCACTTTGCAGCCGCTGCAGGTGTTCAGCTCCTGGTCCCCAGGGTCTCCGACGTCTCCCTGCTCCGACACGGTGGATCGGCCGTCACCGGGCTGCTGAAGGCATCGGGGAGACGTCCGTCCAACAAGCACATACGACAGTCTGTTCCCGCTCCTGCGTTAGCTCCGCAGCCAGGACGCAGGCACCCACTGGGGCTCCACCTGCACCCGCTCCAGGAGGAGCTGCAGCTCTGCGATGGCGCTGACCGGGTCCTCCTTCACCAACACGTAATCCACCCAGTGGCCGACGCGTTCGTCCATCCTCTCTGCCGACTGCCTCATGTCCTGCAGGTCGTCGTCCTGCTCAGAAACAGAAGAAACGAGTTGATGAAGAGTGTCAGTCGTTACCGACGCCAAGGAGCTTCGTTATTTTATTTTATTTTATTTTTATTTTTTAAATAATGATTTGACTGTTATAGAGTTTTTTGATGATCGATGAATTTATCAGAGGAGACCAGTGAATGGAGGACGTGGAGAATGACGTGACCCACCGTGACCCCGACGCTCAGGGAGGACGAGGAGCTGAGCGATTTCCTCTGACAGTCAAAGATGTACGGTCGTACGAAGACGACGTACGGCTTGAACTCAGCGGTGCGGAGAGTCTTCAGAGCCTGAAAACACACGCAGCAGCTGTCAGGACAGAACTGGAAAAAAAAAAAACGGCAGCCAAACGCTGATTTCCAACACAAACCTCCGGTTGAACATCCACCACACACGTCTTGTTCTGATCCAGGATTTTGCGAATGGACTCCAAACTGGTGCCGTACAGGTTTTCTTTATACTCCCCATATTCAATGAATCTGCAACAACAGCTCTGGTGTGAATAGAGAAGAAACCGTACGTCGTCCATGTCAGAGATGACACACAACATGACGTTTTCCACTCAGGAAGGTTACAACCACCAACCAACCAAGTTTTGAAACTTTGATACACACGTCTGAAAATAACACAGTTCCATGGTTTAACTGGAAGTGACTTAACAAGGGAGGGAATGATGACGTCTCAACATGTCACACTTTATTTTTTTTCAATTTTCAATTTTTTCCCCCCAAAATGATCTCAGTGCTATTTTTAGAACAGGCTACATCACGACGTCCCTGGGCTACTGGGTGCTGACCGCTGCTGGAGCATGATGTTTTCGGGACGTTTTGACTTTGACCGTTAGCACAGGACGACGGTTGATGAGTCCGGTGACGAAAACATGGAACCTTACGTATTTATTAAAACTCGACTAAAAGACTAAACGTCTGGTGCAGATATTTCTGTGTGACAACGAACCGTCTGCTGACACGTGACGCGTCCACTGCTCACCTGCCGGTCTGGACGTCGGCCTCGAAAGCTGCTTTGGAGACAAAGTGGTACTCCACTCCTTCTCTCTCGTGACCCTTCCTGGCTCGAGTGGTGTCTGAGGGAGCAGCCAGAGGGACGTGTGTGTGTGTGTGTGTGTGTGTGTTTCTGTGAGGTTGTGTGATATTTAACTGCTTGAATGTGAACGTGTGAAATACGGCATCGTGTGCAGAAAGAGACACAGCGACAGGAAACTACACCACAGAAATTCCAAATCCAAATCCAAATGTTGTTCTAGTAACAAACTACAACACACTTACAATCAGGGACTTGTTTATTGGTCATTTCCACTTGTTTCAATCAGATTTTCTATTAAAAAAGTAGAGAAATCTGCCAGTGGCAAACATGTCTTGCTCCACTGGCAGATTGTTCTGCTTGTTTCAAGTGAAAAATGTCCACAACACATGACTTTTTCATGTGACGTGTCTCATTTCAAGTCAATGAGGTGATTTTATGACCAGAAATAAGAGAAACGATCTGTTGGATTTGGAGTTTTGCCGTGTGTTCATCTGAAGGACAATCGTTATTTTCACGTCACGTTATCAAGTTATCTGGGGAACTCACGAGGCACAGCCAGACCGTAGCGTCTGGGATTCTCTGCGATCACCTTCTGCTTGAGCTCGGAGACCCGCGCTCCCATGGAACCTGAGACCGAAGACATGATGAATCTCAGTCAGAAGTACGTCTCAGAAAAACTGGAACCTCATAGAATTATTATTCATAAAAAACGTTTCAAGAATGTTTTGGTTTTAATTTCAATAACTGAAACCTGCAGCTCTTAAAAAAAACAACAAAAATCTAACTATTGGACCATGTTGTGTCCGGTCGGAGTAAAACAACAAGTCCACATCTACGCACCATAAATGTGATTGTTGAATCGCTCAGTTTAGTTAGTGAATGTAAAACATGTCTGAATTCAATTCCTGGAAAAAGAACATTCCATGATATTCTATTTGTTTTGATGCTCCTGCACCTCATATTTATATCCTGAGTCCCGTCATGAGTCACATGTACATCCGCTGTTTATTCGACAGGTTCTGGCTCCTGGGGGGAACATGTAATGTTGCTGTGTCTTTGTTTTCAGTCAGTGGTCTTATGTCACAAACAAGTCATGTGTGTGTTTGTTTGTTTGTTTGTGCGTGTGCGGCGTCGACCTACCGATCAGCACGATGAGCCGAGGCCTCTCACCGGCCCGGGGCAGATGGCGTGTGACCTCCTCGTAGATGAGGAACTCTGTGTGACGGGCCTCCGGAGCAGGAGGTTCTCCTGGTGAACCCTGGTGCTCCTTCTTCAGCCGGAAGCTTCTACGCAGGCCGGCTGCGGTCAAAGACGACAGTCAGGATCGAGAGGAAGACGAGAGGAGGACGAGAGGAGGAAGAAAGGAGGACGAGAGGAGGACGAGAGGAGGAAGAAAGGAGCAGCGAACACATCGTGGAAGAACACGAGGTCACACACAGATGGAGCAGACGCCTGACGGGAAGTC
>CAAKHB010005462.1:0-18413 GCA_901007665.1 Aeoliscus strigatus
AGAAGGGACCTGGGACAGAAATACGCCCATGTCCTATTTTTTTCTACGTCATTTGGTCCTCCTAGCCAAAATGAGGCCCATGCATTCAGCTGGCTGTTTGTCTTCATTAAAGTCATTTTGCACAGCGTCGGCGCCTCTAACGCGTTGGGAGCAGCGATCGAGGGCACCCACATGTCACAGCTGTTTGTGTACCAGTGACACGGGAGGTGTCACCTAAATTGTGTTTACCAAGAGCCCTGAGATGACTTCTGAACTGGCAGGGGACAAACAAAACACTGCGCTCTCGAAACATGAATGTTTGATAATGTGGCCGCAGGATGTGTGTTTATGAGAAGAAGCGTCAGAGTGACGTTCACAGACCTCTTCACCTCTGGACTACTGAAACATACAGCACCGGTCATCTTGGGCCGCACAAGTCTCTGAATGTCACCCTTGTTGGTATTCATCTTTAACATACAAGATATATGATATTTATGTGGCGTGTGTGCGTAAACCAACACTCTTGTGCTTTGAGTCAAGTAACAAAGAAGATTGAATGCAAAGAGAAGACACATTCGACATATTACAAGTTAGATCAAAAACAAATAATAGCTTAACATTACACAGAGAACTTAAAAAATACTGTACAATGCAATAACAGGTTACAGTTACTATCCTAAAGGGAATTGGCCTGTGACAGCTATGGCTACTTCCCTTGTCAAGGAATAAATCTAGAAAATATTCCACATAGTTATTGCATTGGAGGTAGTGGAGGCACATGTATTCACAGTGAGAGAGAAGAAACTGTTCTTTGTGTCCGGATATTGTCGTGCTGCTGAGTGAGTGTGAGCAGAGTGAGCTGCTCTTCTCCAGTATCTTACCTTGAGATAACTGTGCTTACATTCCATTTGCTTCCACAGCAAAGATCTTTGTGCTGCGCTGACCTGGCTGAGTTTTGCATGCTCTCTCCTGGTGATAGTCGGGCTTCCGCCACCTCCAAAAGCATGACAGGTTAATCAGTTACTCACCTGTAGGTGTGAATGTGAGTGTGAATATAATGTGGGCTGGAGTGGATCTCCGCCGCCCAGCCCGAGGAATACGCCAAAACTGTAACCCTTAACAGGAGCAAGTGGGACATGGCAAACATGGGGGCAAACAAAAACATGGAGATCCAAGGTGAGGAGGGGAGAACACAAACAGGGAGGGGGCTTTTGTAGCCAGAATCTCGAAGGGCTTTCAGCTCCAACCATTCCACCCGATCAGGTGTCCACAGCTGCTATCTCAGGCTGCTCTTGCTCATCACTGGGACAAAACATGCACCAACTTGTCGGTGCCATCGATTCATTCTTCCCTACCGCTCATGTCTTTGTGATATTTGACTCACTGAGCTGTTCAACCTTCACGGACATTCTCTCAGCAGGAACCGACAGCTTCAGATTATATCTCATAAAACAAGTTGTTGTAATGGAAGATTTTCTTTTTATGTACTTAACTACTTACTTTCTCCTGTCTTCTTTTCAACCACCCTGTCCTTGAACACACTGGTACTAGGGGTGTAACGATTCATCTGTTATACCAACGTATTGATTTATATTCCTACGATCCTACTACATTGATCTGTGCTCGGCAAATTGGCCTTCTGGAGGACTTCAATTCATCCAACATTGAACAATCGATTGTATCTATACCAGAAAATGGCGCATTGGATTTGAGCACGGCAGACTCGGGCAACGGAGCGGAACGGAGGTCCGTGTGGACTCAAAGACTCAAAGCGGACGTCCGCAAAGCCCTTGCACGCAAAGCTCAACTTTTAGGACTGCACGGACTCTGCTCCACATACTGGTGTCAGTGGAGCAGAGCAGCTCCTTAGGATGCATGACAGAAAAATGGAAACAACGTGCAAGAATTGTGGGAAATGTAGAGTTTCACTGACATTTCACAGGAAACTACTATGCGGCAGTGAGCACGAGTAGGGAAGCACTGTGACTGTGGACTTTCCATGACTGCACACAGCCTGGGGAGTCAGTTACTGCTTATAATCAAAGATTATTGGCTGTTCAATCTACTCAGTGGCACTGAAGAGCCAGAAGACCATAGCGCCACCTCTGGTGCTTTGAAAAACCCATCTCCCCCAGGACCTCCTGCAAGGTCCGTACCTCAAAGCACAGACTGAATGAAGCTGTGTGGGCGTCCATGAGGGTGCTGGACTGGAGGATGTTCACCGACGTGCCAAACATGCTGGAAACTGCCTCACCATGGCTGCATACATGACAGAAGAGAGAGCCAAAGCTGCAAAACACAGAGCTCAACTCGCCATGATGACAAATATGTCATCCAACAAACCTCCGTCTCCATCAGCCACTCCAAGCCGACCTCTGACCTCCAACCAGTGAGGTCCAGAGTGCCCTACACACACACACGCCTCATGTCCATGGTGGGAACAGTGGTGGGCACTGCTCAGACTGCTTAAAGCTAAATTGTGACAGTAACGCGTCCGCTGAACTTCTTGTGATCATGAGTGATGAAACTGCCGTGGTTTGTCTGGAAACTTGGACACGAGTCTGAGTTGTTTTTTTCCTGATGTTTGTTGTTTTGTTTTATCACAGTCATCCTAAAGCAGTGCTCCCTTGTTTAACGAGAATCTTACAGGAGCAGAGGGAACATGTAGCCTGGGGGGGAAGGACTGTGAGATGTGTTGTTGTGTGCCCTTTTACCCACAACAATAACTCTGCTCAGAGAGTATGGACACATAGAGTTCAGTTCAGTCCAGTGTCTTGTCATTATGGCAGGAATAATTCATTAACGAATGGATTAATTAATGGTTTCTGAAAGATAGAAAAATATGTAAACAATGTTTACAGTCTGTATGCATTCAAATTCTTCACACAGCTGTAGCACAAAGTAATATACAGAGGAAACAGACATCTGATTAGCCTAATTAAAAAAACAAAACTACTATTCAAACAACAACAACAACAACAATTACTTATTTGCCAAAAGGAAACGAAAGAAAAAAGAAAATCACCAAACCTCCCAAACTACTGCTCACAAAGACGCAAATGATGGAGTTTCTAGGCATGTGTGCAACACATCGACCGCAACGTTCGTCGTTGTTCACGTTTTCCCCTTTCCGCTTCTGTATGCGCTTTCTGTTTTCGACTCTCCCGTTTTTGTGGAGCTATTTCCGTTTTCGTGTTTTCTTCCTGCTCTAGTGGCTTCGTTTCCTTTCTGCGTCGTTTGTCTCCTGCCCGCTGGCCGTGGTGCAGTGATTTTCTGTTATTGGCTGATTTTGCGTTGTTGTTTTCTCTCGTTTGTTGATTACCTGCTTGTGCAATAAACTGTCTGTTTATCAGCGTATTCCGTTTCCCCGTGTGAATTCTCCTGCATTTTGGATCCGCTTAAAGAACCTTGGGCTCTGTTAGCGAGAGTCAGTGACAGCGAGGACGAGAGAGGGCTATGGGAGCGTCTTTTTTTTACCACAAGCTCATAGGAACAACTGGGTAAGAATCGAGACGATTGTATAGCTGTGACTGAATAATATGTGTGTGAATTACTCTGTACTGGTGTTTATAGGTAGGTACCATATACCAGGGAACCACTGTAACCCCACCCAACAGAACTGTCTCCAAGTGTGAAATAATAAAAATACATGATAAAAAAAAAGGAACCTTGGGCTCACACCCCATAACACACAGACACGCTGAAGAATCTCCATGACGAAGACAAGCTTCATCCCAGAGAAGAATCAGGAGAACCCAGACAAGGATCTTCTGCTGACTTGATCATATGTCAATCCCTGTTGATCAAATTTCTATTTGTGAAATTCCAAGGTGGCGAAATTTAAATCACACCGTTCAAACTGAAGTGTGATGTATTGGTGCTGGTATCTGTGTATCTGATTCTGTGATACTCTTCACAGGACATACAGATGTAGACACCCCATACCAGATAATGGGTGTCCCACTGTTACAGATGTCAAGATGATGTTCTGAACACTCACAGCCTGTGATTCTTTTTTCTCTTCAATATTGGCAAGAAAATCCAAACTGACTGGTGTCATTTGTCTCCTGAATTTGGCCCACAAAGGAGTCTCCTATCAGGCATTGGAGAGGAATAATATAGATAATATATAATACTACTACTACTACTACTAATATAAATATAGTATTCCCCTCATTTCTGTTCAGTTCTAGTTTTCACTGTCATGGACATAAAAAGCAGTGTTTTTAAACCTGTTTGTACCTTTGCAGTGGCGATAAACCTGATGTGAAGCATCATCTGTTTATTATGTAATGTTGGGATCATTTTTTTGGTCAAAGGGGAGACAACCATCTTTGTGTGTCTGCAGTGGGACTGTTTAAGAACAACCATCGTCCTCTGTTCAGACGGCCTCCTCCTGCTGCACTTGTCTCAGAGACAAGTTGCTGTTCACCCTCTATTCCTTCTCTCCACCAGTTCAGCAAGAAATTTCCACAGCAATGTACAGACATGTCAGCTCAGGAATCAGAGTCGTTGTATTGACACCTGGATTGAAGGCGATGCCACATCAACTGGCACATGAGTGAAACAGCGTCAGCCGAGCGGGATGATGTGTTGTGGAAACGTTTGTCTCACAAGTATGTATTCAAATTAAAAAAATAAAAGATAAAAAAAATCAAATGAAGACGGCTGCTGTACTATTGAGTGTCAGAGTGACGGAGGTGGAGCCAATAAGTCTGTGTCAAGGTTAATCTTGTTTGATGTATTCAGATAGATTCTGCTCAAACACAGACTTTCATCGTCTGACACCGGCCGACTTCATCACAGCCCGCTCTCAGAGTATTATTCCTACTAGTATATATGACATCTGTGACAGTCGAGTCAAGTGCTGGTGTGATGGTATGAGCATCAGCAGGTTGGTGGATTTGTTTGTTGTTGTTGTCTGCTGCTGCTAATAAACACATGTTGTCACTGTCAAAACTACTGAACATTTTGTTTCTAATTCTCCACATGAATCAGATTAAAATATTAGTGTGTCACTGGAACTAATATGCTCAGATTTATTCATGTCTCGGACTATATAATACCTACTTTATTTAATTGTCTGGAACATGTTGATAACTTGTTTTGAGTCAAACAAATAGAAACAAAAGCACCAACATTTGTTTTTACTGTTTTTTTATCAAAGAAAATGTTTATTATGATGTAATTTCTTACATTATTTACTGACAGTACTGAAGTACGGCATTTAATATGAATGCATTCTTTCCACAACTTGTGTGTTGCCCCAACGATGAGTCACACAAGCGTCTGTGTCCCTCACAGCCACAGGCTGCTTGTCTACGCTACAACCGAGGATATTTTTCCTTTTTCAAAAAACTCTTTTTCAAAAAGCCAAAATGTCACCAAACGCTCCGACGAGCAGAAAAGTCTGTCAGTCATATGTCAAATAAATAAACGACACAGCGGGCCGATCTGGCCGATCCAAGACTGGTGGAGTGCAGACGCCTGTGAACTGCATTCTTATACAAAGCGCCTCTGGGATTGTGGAAAGTTACAGTTACATCCTAAATGATCACACAGATGCACAGCAGCTGCTTTTCTATTTGTATTCATACATTCATCAGGTGTTGGCGGTGAGGTGGGAGAGCAGCTGAGTCCTGAGTGGATGTCTGTGTTCACCATAGACATAGACTCAGCACCACTGTTGGATCCTTGTAACCTGCAAAAGACGGTCTCGACCTTTGTTTCCGAGACGTAAATAGAGGTTGATGTCAAGTGTCCATAAGAGAAACACCAAACCCCTAATTGGCTGTGTCATCGGTGTGGGGCTGTGGTGGTCTGAGGGGCACCGGATCGATGCCCAGGAACAGTTGCTGTTCCGGGTTTGGCAGACGAGATAAAGCAGCTACATTTTCTTCCCGAAACATTCACAGCTGAGGCGTCTTTCTGCACGGCACCTGATCCCCACTGCACCCCGGGAACCTCCAGTCGGGTGTGATAATTCGACCATTAATTTAGCTATTTATTAATAGTACTCTTTTTTTTCTGTGGCCTGTGACACATTTCACCTTCAGTAACTGCTCCCCGTGAAAAACAGAATGCCAAATAGGCATTTCTCAATCTGCTCACTGATGGAGCAGAAAGTGCACGACATGAATAGGTCAACTATGGCCTTAATAGTTATGGCTAAACTGATTCTGTTGCCATAGGTGATTACAGGAGCATCTGGCCTTTTTGAAAGAGCACAGTTAATTTCAGCAAACCACCGTCAGGCAGATTAACATATTCCTCATGATTGTTTTCATTAGTGTGTAAATGCCAGGGCCCTGGTCGCTCGTGCACAGGGACTGAGATCAGGCAGCGTGCTACAAGAATATACATACAAAAAAAAACGGTCTATAAGACTGAAGCTTCAGAAAAGTGCACCAGTTCCTCTGCATGTTAACTCCCAGCCGAGCGCTGAGAATCTGTGGATTATTGTCCGCTGTTGACTCGCGGATCAGGATGAGCAGCAGGGGCCGACGTTCAGTTCTGGAAATACTCAGGAGATTCGGGAGTACTGGGTCACTTTACTCTCACTTAAAACGTTTGGACGTTTCTCACTGTGGGCAAGTGTGACACAGACGCAACAATACTCACTTTTCAGCTCTGTGTCTTTCCTCAAATCAACACTTTCACAAGTGCACACAAACTGAAAAGATCATTTTAAAAGGATATAAGGGCCTATGAAACTTTCCATCACAGATTGATTGTATATTTTATACTCAACAATTCCCTTTGTGTTCTTTTCAGTAAAAAGTAACAATTCCATGAACGAAACCATCGCAAGTACAAAGAATTTCTCTTAAACCTTATTTCTGTTCATATATTTCAACATTTCACCCTATATTGGCATGCGAAAGCTTTTTTTCCTCCCTGATTTTACTGGTCGGATGAACGAAGCCGATTACTCAGAAGTTTAAGTTTGTTACTTCCAGATCCGAAGCATCCATCCCCAGAGACTCTGAACCACATTCAGCTCATCCTAGCTACACCCAAACAGAATACAGACTTTATCCGGGGAACAAGAACTGAACAGGGACTGAATTTGGACAAATTCCAGTTTACTTCACTGAAAATGACGAATCATTGAATCTGTTTCCAGCATTCACCTTAAACACCAGTGAGTTCAAGGAACACTCTTTCTGTGATGGAACACCTCAGGGCTCACGGGTCTTTTTCCTGCCATCTGCGGTTAGATATTTCATGAAGATGCTGGTGTACAGCAAAGACTCCTTCACGCTACAGCGACTGACTGTCGCCTCTGATGGAACTAAGTGGTATTATGACTCGAGACGGACACAGAATGACCATGAAACGAACTCTGAGGGGTCTTGTTACCAAATGGGTTTCTGCAAGACCGAAGGTTCTTCTTAGGTAAAAGACTAAATATCAAAGCAAAGCAGCTGAAGACAAACTACTTCCTGCAGACACTGCAGCAACACTCAGTATAAGATGAGGGAGGAAAGACAATTTCATTTGGGTGCATTCTCCAAAAACAGACTTTATTTGCGCTGCATTCATCAAAATTGTGATGAAATCATATCTGCAGCGTCAGTTCACTGAGCGACATGCACACATTGTTCAGCACAGAGACATTTCTGACTGGACGAGTAAACCCAGGGTCATGATGATCAGGGTCATTTTCTGGATACTTAGGCCGTTGAAAATGCAAATAATGCAACAGACACAATAGTGAGTCAGGATTCATGCTTTCTCCATTTGAAAAAAAAGAAGCAGCAGAGAATTTATACGGGAACAGACACAGAACGGTGAGTTCTCATTACGATGCGGGGAATTCTGTGTCCCCTCGTCTTCTGTCGTTCCTGGGCTTTCTCGTTTCAGCTCTTATCATTCATACATCCGTCTTCCTGCCGTTATCCAGGGCAGCAGTTACACGTAGCTGCATCATCCCCTCCCCCCTCCACCCGACTCTAAAGTGACCTTCACAATAGCTCAACCTGCCAGAAGATGAGATAGACAGAAGCAGCGTGGGATGAGGAGGGCAAAAGGAAACACATGAGCTAGACAGAGGGAGGACACATGGAGGAAATAGAGGGAAAGAAGATGGGACGTGTAATTGGAGGAAGGGGATGTGGGATATGGGAAGAAGATGAGATGAGAGAGAGGAGGGAGGAAGAATTTATAGGAGAGAGAGAAGGGAACAAAAAAAAAAAAAAACAGGAGATGAAAGATGAAACAGAAATGAAAAAAGGAAAATTGGAGAACAGGAATACATGCTGATGTGAAATTAATCCTAATGTTCTTCAGGGCTAGACGATGGAAGTGTCCTGCTGCCACCTCGTACTACACAACCCTTTTATTCTATGTATATGTGTATGCATACATATATATGTACACATCGAGCCATTTCAGCGATGCAGAAAACGTAGTATGTTGTCCAGTATATATAAAAATAATTGAGTGGACCCTGCAGGAGAAGCCGTCTCACGACAGGAGATAGATTATCGGAGTCCATATGTGTTTGACCTTCTCTTTAACCTTGTTTAGCTCTGTTTCATTGCACCAGAGAAACAGAGAGCGGGAGCAGCGTTCTCACCCTGCTGCAGGCTTCACCACCTCAACTCTGACTCTCTCTTTCCTCCTGTGACTCACCGCAAAGCCATAAATACTAAAACGGGTAAAAAGAGATTATTTGAAATATCTTATACATTCAGTAGGAAAGCCGTGACTGTCGGCTCAGTTCGAAAAGACCAGGCGAGATACAGAGAATCCCTCGCCGTCATACCGTCTCTATCTCACTCTCCCGTGCTCTATCGCGCTCATCCACTCGGTATAATTCTCAGTTCATTAGCATTTAAAAAAATAATATCTTTATGAGTCATGCATCGCTCGGGTGAGTTTAGTCATGTCTTGGTTATGAAACCAGGACGACTCAGCCTCCCCCTTGAAAAACCCAGTTCAGAGTTGTTGGCAGACAATTTGCATCCCAAAGATTAAATAGGAAATACTGACACAGTCATGCAGAGGAACGAAGATCACAGGATGTATGCAGTGACGTAAAAGATTAGATGTCAATTTACTGATCTCGTCAGAGAAATTGGGTCATTGCAGCAGGAGCAGTGAGCAAAAAATGAAGAAAGAAAGAAGATATTTGTGTGCGGTAAATGTGCCAGGATGTCAAGAACATGTTGTACCAATTACAAATGAATGATAGAACAGGAATCTTCTGAGAGCACCTGTAAGCAACACTTACACCTACTACATGGTGTTGTAACACCACTTTCTACCTTGAGGGGCAGTCATGAGTCACTGTGGCTTAAGGGTGCTGGTGTTTGGATCAGAAAGCTGCTTCTTTGTTCATAGAACATCTCTTAAATACACCAGCATCCAAAAACAAATACAAAATTGTGCTTTGAGATGAAGGAAGGTAACTCATAAAATAATCATACATTTGGAAACACTACTGGTAGTTATTTTAATTTCAAGTGCATGACACATGCAAATGGAAACTAAGTCAGAAAGGTGACCCGGCTGAAGAGGAATCCAAGAAAATAACACACAGCTGCAGTTTGTTTCTGAGCACCAACCTGGAGGGGTGTTCCATGAATGTTAATGTTGAAAAGTTGAATGTTAATACAACAGGGTGTACAGGCCAGTTTGAGGAAGACCCAACCTCTGGCTAATAATAATAAACTTTATTTGTATATAAACATGCTCAAAGTGCTTTACAATAAAAAGATCGAGACATTAAAATAAGATGAAATGATTAAAAGGCGTTACTAGTAGCTTCTCATTGTGCTGCATGGCCAACAAGCAAAATTTCAGTTTTGTCCTCATTTACTTAGTTATTGTTCATCCATGTATTTACTACACAGTAAGTGATGGAGTTTACAGCTGCTGTTTCATTTGGCTCAGCAGAGATGTATAGTCGTGTGTCATCTGCGTAGCTATGGAGACAAACATTGGGCTTTAGGATTATACAGGAAGATGTTAACACCTGCTGGGCATTGCTGCCTGTCGCACCTCCTCCGGTGCCCATGGGTCAGCTACAGGGTCATCAGCCAGAAACCACCGTTCACCAACGTTTCGCTCCGTATATATAAATAGAAAATATAAATATAATGTCACAAAGAGGGAGCATGAAAAGAGAGAGAATAACAGTGGGCCAAGGCAACTGCCTTGTGCAACACCACAGAAGATGTCATATTCTCCGATACATGATCTCCAAGGTTGACAAAGAATTTTCTCTCTTCGATGTATGTCCTGAAACAGTTTAACACACTCAGACAGAACAACCAACATTTTCGTGATTAATTAGAATGTCATGTTCAATCGTGTCAAAGGCTGTACTTAAATCCAAGAGGACAAGAAATGAGACCCTGTTTTCATCCAAATTCAGTCTGAAGTCACTGATTATTTTTGAAAGAAGGACAATTGTTGTATACAAAGTGCATGTAGAGTGAAACATATCTGAGGAATGGAGGTCCATCAGGACAACGGAGCAGCTGGAGGTGTCACCACCTGCACCATATGGTTCACTCACCACCATAATGACCCGGAACAGGTCAGGCCACATCCAGACAGAGGCAGCGAGCGATGGGGGGTTACGACAGAGAGAGTACCAATGGAATATACATAAAATGGATGAAGAGGGCATGAGAATGGCTCATGGACGTATGTGACGGACCAGGCAGTGTATCCCTATAGTTGGTTCAAGGCGACCCTTAGTCCATGTTTATTAATAGGAAAAGTTTTGAAAAGTGCTTGATAGTTCAAGTGCTCCTCATGTAGTTTTACTTACAGTGTTCTAGATCCATGAGAAGGTTTCTGTTCGCATGGGGACTTTGAGGTGTGATTGATCCGATAAAAGGGAACAGCAGAAATAAAGCTTTGAAGTGTCTTTTTTGAGACCATGTTTGATTACCTGACTTTTGGTAAATTACAGTTTTAGTGCAAAATGTAATATATTTAATTTGATGAAAAGAACATCAACTCCTCTTTGAAAGGATGAGGAAAATTCATTCGGAAAGTGACAGCCCCATTCTGTGCTGTGAAACGATACACTCACATGAAATGGCAGTGAATAGGATCTAGAAAGAAGTCTGACCTTGAGTCACCTTGATATGCAAATGACAAAGAAAGGTCTGGAGTTGGGTTCCACTCTACCGCAGAGCTTTTAAGTGTATTCTAAATATGTTACCAAATGTAGTTCTCAGTTCCATAAGGTGTAGTTCTCGAGGGCGGTGCCTCCAGGAAAAGACAGCTTAAGTTGGTAATCTATTCCGGACTTATGTCACAATGTCTGTTTGCAGTGTAACCGGATGTAAAACTTGACTCTGATTAGTATTAGCGAGACGCCTCATCGTGGTTCCTTCCTCGTATTCCCTGACTGGCTGCAGGCGTGACATCAGGGTCAGGGACCTCCACCTTATCTAAGGCTGACGCAGCATCACACGGCTCGTCTTGCTCCAGACCATCAACGAGGGAGGAGGGATGAGACTTCCTAATCAGAGAACCGGGGTTATGCAGGTGACCTAATGTTCTCCTTCTTCACATTTGTTTTAATGCCTTTAACTCTTAGAGGGCCAAACACATTGCCATGTTTCTATTAATATACATATATACAGTATATATATATCTCAGTAGATCTGAGCTCAGTTTGTACTGAGGATCTGGACATGAAATACTTCGGTATTATGATCTTTGCAAGTACTATAAAAAATAAAATCAAGTGGCCAAAATTGGGAATCTACCCTTAGACTTTTAGGGGTTAAAGGATTAATTGCATCACCTGACCAACGTCTACAGCACATGGACAAACGACCTGCCTGTACGTGATGAACGCTGATGGAGACGTGTTATCCTGAGATTTAGTGTTTTCATTGGATGAATAACGTGCTGTTTTGCTTCACGGTTCTGTGTATAAGATACAGAGGTAATAACAAAGACAAAACAACTTCAAAAATCTAATGAAAACAATGAAAACTTACGCCGTTTGGAATGTAATAGTAGTGTAATTACCTCAATGACTGCAACAAAGTAATGTAACTAATTTGGTTTGTTGTTGAAATGTTCAATGAATGCTGTCAACTGTTTCAAATGTCGACATGTGTCAGTGTTTGAACTTCCAGCAGCATCAACTCTGTCCAACTCTTTCTACATAGTTCATTCACATACCCAGTCATCCCAAAATAAAATGCAACTTTCTCCAACACTCAATAAACATTATTAAATCAGGACATGTTCATATTTGAGAACCAATTAAATCACAGGATACTGTGCATACGGAAATACAAAACATATTGTGGGTTCTTGTAAGGAAACTCAGCTCTGTGCACCACTGGACTTGAGGAAACGTCGCTCTTTAATACGCTCTCACACCAACAAACGTGAAAGCAGGGAGGTCATCACTCAAACACAACCTCACTCATGGTGCCAGGTGCTCTTTTCAGTTATTTTCTAACTGTCAGACACACTGCAGCAAGGCATGCTGGGAAACTTCACAACCGCCCTATAGTATATAGACAAACATACAAAAGAAACAAACAAAAACTATATAATTTATAGCTTATTTTGCAGAAAGTGCTGAGATGTAACTCAAACTGTGATCCGGAATATTTCCACAACTGTAATTTATTTACACATTAGTCAGAATTAATGTAAGTGATTATGGTTACATTTATTTTGTAATTAAGATGCGTAACACTGTTACATGTCCCCACACTATATATAACTACAAACAACAGGTAGTCGACAATACATTCCCAAAATCAGAATAAAAATGAAATAAAGATATATATATTTAGCATCTGATAGGAAAGAGGAACTGTGTTGAATGCAAACGATTCTCATCAAAGACAGGGCACTGATGTCAACTGTTACAGTACTTCACTGCTTGAGTATCTGTTATTCATTTATCACTAACAGATGATATTCACAGTCATCTGAAGCTCCTGCACATCACTTCATAAAAACATTTCACCGTTTCACCATGTCACCACTGAAAACTGAAGTTGTACTCTGTCTTTGCCTGTTTCCAGTCCGGCAGGACTTCTCCTAAACACCAGTGGTATGTGGTTTGGGACCTGAGGACCTCAGAAGAACTGTCCATTGTGCACGTGTGTGTGACAGCGCTCTCTGACTCCAGTTAAGCCACCTGCTTTTCAAGCATTAGATCGCCGGCCCCTGCCTGTTGCCTTTATTATGGATCAGTTTCAGCAAGCAGCTCCTAACTTTGTCAGGTTGCTTAGAGAACAGCATTTTCTCACACTCAAGCATCATGTTGACTTGGATTAAAGAACTACGTGAGCGTGTTCCAGAAGTGTGTGGCACATGATAACCTCATGGTCGCTATAGATTGTGAGGTGAAATCTTTTAAGCTCGTAGATGGTTTAGATAAGGAGGTCAAAACCTTAAAGTGGTAGAATAATTTCAAATTCAGTTTGGAGCATGCAGATATGGTGTCAGGAAAACATGACACAGTGAAAGTGTGAAAAACATAAATTTAGGTCAGGATCCAGGCTGTGTGCACAAGTTGTCCCTGGGATGTCTGTCCACCTCTTTGTTCCTGTGCTCATCTGCTGATTCAGTTCATCAACAGCCGAGTTAAATCCACCATGAAATATGTGAGTTCAGTTATTAAATGTGTAAACTCAATCAGATAATCTCAACTGTGGTTGATGGGGACACACTGCAGCTTGACCATCTTCTAGTGACTGAATTACACAATCGTAATCGTCCATCGGTTACGAAAAGCATTCAAACACTCCATCAGGGCACCAGACTATATGTCAAAGGTCATGTTGACGGCCACTGTGAGAGCTTACCGCACTGCAAGTGCAACCCACGCTGTTGTAAGTTCTGATTAAAGAAAGACCAGACAAGATAATTGAGATAAGACAAGCCTTCATCGTCCCACAGTGGGGAGATTGGGGAGAGGATGTCTTTTATCCACATATTTTCCTTATTTATTTCACATTTTGCACTTTAAGACAGCTTGATTGGGTCCCTGGTAGATGGACATATACCTACATAAACTGTACATGCTAATACGGAGTAGTTCACACAGTCAAGTTGGAACCTAACATGAATGTGAATTTACTCACAGCCATACCATCTCACCAGTTCATGTCCTGTTGTTACAAATCCTTAGTAAAGAAACGGTCCCATGGCCCCCTCTCTCCCTCCCCTCTCACCTGTTCATACAACGCTATTTCTGTCATAGTTTCAATCCATTTTTTATCATCTGGAGCGGCTGTACTTTTCCATAACCTGACAATATCTGTGGCTTTGACCAACCCGTCCTTTATAAATGCAACATCCTGCTTTTGTGTCTGGTCACGTAGTAGGCATAGTCTTGGCGAGACAGGGATCTCTATCTCCTTTGACTTCCCCATGTGTTCTATTATTTTTCCCCCAAATGGTTGTATCCAACTACATTCCCATAACATATGTAGGAAAGTTCCTGCTTTTGTTCCACATTTCCAACACAGATTGTCAGGTAATAGACCCGTCATATGGAGGCCAGAGGGGGTGCAGTAGAATTTATGCATTAGATTATATTGGGTAAACCTCCCTCTGGCCCCCCTAATGAATGTCCCAGAATTTGTAACTATTCTCTTCTATTCCTCCTCATTGAATTCACATTCCAAGTCCCTCTGCATTTGACATTCAGTTTACACATGGGACAAACCCAGTAAGGGACTTTGTGGACCTATTACACACATCACACAGAGCAGGCGGGGTGAATAAGGATACAAATATCCCTATTCACCCCGCTGCGTATTATAGGCAAACAAAGAGTTAGAAATAGTAGAAATGCAGAGCTAGTAGGACTCCTGCTGTGGACAGTTAGATCGGGTGGCTCCTTCGCTGACAGTTCATTAATACACCCATGTCATCTCCCCTCCCCCCAGTTTCATACCCTCCAGTTGAGGTCCTTCTTCAGGATCCACAGCTGATTGCTGCTTTCATCCATTGTTTTTGGACTTGATGAACAAATGAAAGGATATTTAGTGGGTGAGAGCAGGGGGACTGTCTGTATGGGGTTTGCAAGCTTTGTATGGCAATGTGTAATACTTCCAGTTCATGTGAAGATGTCGTAGTTATGGGACACTCTGAGAAACAGCCTTTAAACATCAGCCATCTTTTCATGGCGTTAATTTTGATCAAGATTAATAGACTTTGTGGTCAGGTGGAAGGAAACACATCACAGAGGAAGTAATTGTGACTAATTTTATAGAGAGCCAACCAAGTGTAAAACGTCCTCTTATTTCTTCAGCTCGGTAACGCTTTAGAAAAATTAGAAGCTTCTGTAACTGAACACAGAAGCAGAACAGCCCCCTTCACATTTTCCCTTAAAGCTGCAATCACAACGTGTGCCCCAAAGCTTCATCACAAAATGATGGAAAAAAAAGAAAAAGAAATTGCTTTTGAACTGGCAGTTTAAACCTGCAGAGATTTGAACTTAAGTGCTAATTGCATGTATGGCAGATTTACTTTCAAATGTTTCCACAGATAATTTCCTTATGTACACATCTTATGCTGACCAGGGCACGTTTTATGTTTTACAGCTCACAAAATGTTCAAAGCTTCTCGAAAAAAAAAAAAAAATTCTTTAATCTTAGTGCCAACACAGTATGAGAAGCAAAATGAACTCATGAATGAATGAATAAATAAATAAATAACTAGTCTTTGGCAATAACTTTTAGATTTTGGTACTAACATAATGGAATACTAGTTTGTTTGCAAGCATATATCTAAATGACATTTTATGTTGTGTGAATTGTCTTTTTTTATAGAATTTATTTTTATTTCACACATAGAGACAGTTCCGTTGGGTGGGGTTACAGTGGGTCCCTGGTACATGGAATCCACATGTACATGCCAAAACAGAGTAATTCACACACACAATATTCAGTCACAGCTGTACAGCTCTAATACATAGATTCTACTTCACCCCCTCTAAACTCCATAGGATGGGTTTATTACCTGATAATCTGTGTTGGAAATGTGGTACACAGGCAGGGACTTTCCTACATGTGCTATGGGAATGTAGTCTGATACAACCATTTTGGGTAAAAGTATTAGGGAAGACTCTGGACATAGAGATCCTAGTCTTTCTCAGATTATACTTACTGGGTGACCAATCACAAATAACGGGAACGTCAAGACAATGGCAATGTCAAAACAAGATTTTGCAATTATAAAGGTCGGGACAGTCACGGCAGCCGGAATATACTCAGGTATGGTAAAAAGTACATCCCCACCAGACTATAAAAAAATGGTTTCAAACTATGGCAGAAATAGCATCCTACGAACAAATGTTAGGGAGAGTCAATGACAGTGAGGATAAGAAGGGGCCATGGGAACGTTTCTTCACCACAAGCCTAGAGGAATAACTGGATATGAACTGAGGACATTGTATAGCTGTGAATTGTCATTTTGTGTTAATAACAAAGTACTATGGACCAGTCAACAACATATGAACCCTGTTGACAGAGCAGCTGAGGAGGAAATGCAAAGACCTCATTTGTCATTCTGGACTCTACCTCCTGTTCTACATCTGTATTTACGTTCAAAGTGTCTAAATGAGGCCGCGTTTGATGAGCAGAACCAAGTGATTTGTCCCACAGACGTTTAATTCAGTCACACAAGGCAGGTGAGAAAAATCAGTTCACACACACACATGCGCTGATGTCTGTGAAATAGGAAAAGCGCATTCCAGGGAAACCCATCTGATATCTTTTTCAGTCATTACCATAATAATTGGCACTCGGCTGGACATGCCGCTGGACTGAGACGGAATAACAACAAGAGACACGCTGCAAGAAATAGCAGTCAAAACAGTGTCAGCGTCATACCTATCAGTATGTGTTCCTATGGAATTTCAGAGATTATTGTGATTTAATCCAGGTTGTTTGTCTGTAAAAGAAGGGAAAAAAAGGAAGTGGTGGCTGGTTGCTGGTATTTGAGGAAAAAATAGAAACACAACTAAATGAGAGGAATAATCATGTGTGTCACTCAGCTCAGGCAGACTATGGCTTTGATGACTATTTTTTACAGTGAATCAATAGTGATCCAGATGTGATGATAGTTCCACTGAACATCTGTGGAGCACAGATGATCTCAGCTCCTCTTCCACTTCTGTTCACTGAATAAATGTGAGCTGTTTCATTTCCCATTTGTGCAGGTTGTGGGGAATCAGGTAAAACAGTTCATGGCATAGAAAAGACACACACAAAAACAGAATTGGACACGGTAACAACAATAAGGCAGATTTTACAAAGAATTATAATATAATATAGTAAATAAACTATAAACATGGAACTTGTACTGAAAAAAACATTTACAGTAATAAAATGCACATATACATATAATAAACACTATTCTAAAGTAATCTGATAACTATGGGGAACACTGAAAAAAGGTATTTCATATATTACAAATTTTGCACATTGCACATTCTTTTTTCTACATTTTTTCTCTAACTTGCAGACACAAGGTCCAAAACCGACACAACAATCTGAACAATCCAGATTCTTTTTTGTCCTTTTACAAACCACACGACCAAATTCAGTTGCATCCAAGAACTAACGTGAAAAAATATGAAAGAGTCTGTGTGTCCATTAATTTCTTTCGCACATTCGGTCCATCTATGTGGGTTCTCTCCAGGTACTCTGGCTTCTTCTCACCTCCAAAAGCATGGGATTACTTTAAAGTTTGAATGGTTCTGTCTCTGGACGTCGACCTGCGATGAGGTGGTGACTTGTTCAGCTCATTGACAGCTAGAATCAGTGGAGTGGGCGATAAGAAAAATATTCCATTGACATATTGAATTTATTCCACATTCCCTGAACCATCACATGCAGCTGAATGGGTTCAAAAGTCCATTTCCCACAAATGACAATCAAGTGCATGGACGCAGTTTGACTGTCAAATGACACACGTCAGCTCTTTAAAAGCTCTTTAATCCAAGAGGTGACAAAAAAACACAATCCTGTAGTACTGCTGTGACCACCTTTGATGAACGATGCTGTCACTTCTGTCCTGCTATTTCTTCCATCATGTTTTGTGTCATCACCTGATAATACTTTCACAAATCATGCAGGTTGGTTCCAGCAGCCATCGTCCCACTTTGAAGAGTGAGTTCCTGTCGGTGTTTTCTCTCTCTCTATGCAGTGGTGCTTCTCTTCCACACATCTCTTCTCATCTCCAGTCATTCTTCTTTCCTCCTCAGTGCAGATTTATTCTGATTTGTCATTAATAACCCGCAGGCACACACATCTTCTTCCAGAATACCTCCGTCTTAGCATGACCTTCCCAAATCTCTGTCTCGCCAATCTGTCTCATTACCGCACTGTGGGGGGTGGACACACACACACACACACACACACACACACACACACACACACACACACACAAAAAAAAAAAAAAAAAAAAAACAAAAA
>CAAKHB010005462.1:26719-57107 GCA_901007665.1 Aeoliscus strigatus
GCTGCTTCTTAATGGCTGACTGAGGACCTTTTGTCTGTGTTTATAAAGCTTTGTGGATTAAAGAATATGATCATCAATTACCAAGACATGGAGGGGGCTGATCATTTCAGTCAGTTCAAGTTGCCTCTCGCGCTCCGTTTCCCACTCGAGTGGGCAAAGATGACAGTCAATTAGGTGCAGACATGTCCTCATGTGTCAGAGCTGAGGAGCCTCAGTGGGTCACATACTTATTCTAACAAGGAGACTTGCATACAACGTGACTCTCCTCGCCTGCCGTTCACAGGTAGAGGTGCTTTCTGCCGTGATTCTTTGTCATGTCGGTGACTAATCAGGTGGCTCTGGAACGTTTTCCCTTAGAAGAGATGGAAGCAGCCGCCTCTGTCTCTTTGTCACCAGTGTTGGATAAAAATTACTACCTTGCTTGTTAAAAAGGCAATAATGATAAAGTGTAATTATTATTTCAAGGACAGTAATGTAAGTAATGTAACTAATTACATTTGATGACGATGTTGGATGAATAATCTAAATTGATCATCAACACTGACAACACCTTTTAAAATGCTTTAGCACACCAATTAACATCACAAATAACATTAAACATACAGACTATGTTCAGATGTAAATAAATTCAGATGTAAATAAAATTGTTCATGAATATTTATATTAAATAAGTAATTGAAATCCCCATCTGTCTCCACTGATGTAACCGATTACAGTTTATGCTGGTACATTATTTGTAACTTAACACACACACCCAGACCCTGATGACTCAGATATTCATTTGTTGCCTGTGAAAGAATCTAGTGTGAGTTGCAGGAGCCTTTTGGTGTTTTGTTTTGTTTTGTGTTTTTTATTCTCCAATCTTCTTCCAAATTACCTGGTGAAGGTCACACGTCTCCTCAGTGGAAGACGGTTTGAACGCAGGACACCTCCTTCAGCCTCAGTTTGACAGCTGCAAAAGCCTGTTTGGCTTTTATGTTTTAGAATGGGTTTTAAAGTTAGGAACCAGAGGTCACACACACACACACACACACACACACACACACACACACAGACACATTGTAGTTTCCCACTTGTTGCTATTTAAACTCACTGACACAATTTAAACTGCTTAAATGTCAAAAGCTGGAACAATTAATCCTGGTGTGAAATTAAATCATACATTGTTTCTGTCTTAGATACATAATTAAGTTTAATGGTAAATTAATACACATGTTAGTATTTAAATGTATTAACCCTTTACACCCTTTAGATTTCAAGTTACTGGGGAAAAAGACTTTTTATTTTCCATAGCTTATTTCAGAATGTCACTGATTTTGTTACAAATAAAGGTCGATGATGTAATCATATGTGGTTCGTTGTCAATTTACAGTAAAATGCAAAAAAAAAAAACACTAGAAAAACACATTGAATTCTATGTAACATTTAATTTACAACCAGGCCCATTTGTTAGACCAGCCAATAACAGATGGATGGTTGGTACGGACAGATGGATAGACAGATAGATGGATGTGATCAGATGTTGTCACTCTCCCGTTAAAGGGTTAATCCGACTACTTACTGAAGGGTAATTTCAAATGTCAGCAAATTGTGTTATTCCAGTGACTTGATGGTAAAGTGAGATTGGCTGGATGGTTCAGAGCACTCGGGGCGTCATCAGACCGACAGCATCAAGGACGGAGAGACCACGTGGCACAATGATATGTTTATTGAGAGGCTTTGGATAATAGAAAAGGTGGTGACTGCTGCTGGAATGTCACAACCAACGACAAAAAAACATGGACATGAACTCCCTTATCTAAACACACACACGCACACGCACGCGCACACACTTCACCTCCGAAAACGTACAGCAATGCACGGGGACAAAGACGGTTTCACAGTTTCTACAAGTTCATTTTGACATGAAAAATTCACAGTTACACAAGTATGAGGAGGTTTTCTTAGGCACAGCAAAAGCAATAAGATGTGTATCTCACCACCAAGAACTCAATGAAAAATAATTTTAAAAAAGGAAAACCAAAAAAACATTTTGCACATTTTATAAATTCAACAAGGGCCAAGATGGACGTTGACACTGGTCTGAGGTGGAAACGTCCTCCATCCACACGTCATCTCCAAAGCTCATTCTCGCATCAAAGGAGAAAAACTACAGAAATGCATCAAAGGTGAAAGGAAGGACTCAGTTCATCTGACCGCCCCGTTTACAATATCATCTGTTCTCTCTTCCTGTACAAATACACATTTAGGATTTGCCTGGAACATTTAATATAAATGTAACTCCAGGACTCATGTTTTCAGTCTACATACAGCTTTACTGGTCCATGCTCAGCAGCGAAATGATGAAATACAAGTAAACCACACACAGACAACATCACGTACAGTTACTCGAGCTTGTTTGGCTCTTTTCAGGTCCAGAGAGTTCACTGCTCACTGCTCTGTCCTGTCCAGCTCTCCGGGAGGTCGCTAAATATATAACAAGCTAATCATTGATTATTTAGCATTTCTCCTCTGCACACAGAAAAAAAACACAGCAGACCCCCCCCCCCCCCCCCATACACACACCTCGTCTTTGGGAAACAATGTGCTCGGATGGGAACGAGAGCGTCCATGCTGTTCTCCCATTCATGTTATTAATACGTCTGCTGACGCTGCTGGACTGTGAAACGCACAATGGCTCTTTAAGCGGATGTAAGTCGTGCTGGAGCTTTGAGATGAGAGCTGCTGAGGAGAAAGCTGCTGTTTTCATGTTTTTGTCCAACTGGGTTGGGATGTTTCGTCCGTACGTCTCATGGAACCAACAGACAATCGCTCAGGTGATAATCGTTCCACGATGTTTGGACAAAAGGCTGCGGGAAAATAGAACCGGCATGTTGGTATCAGGCTCACGTTTCAATCCAAAGTCTTCTGTTTTTTTCTTCAGTCGAATTTGTAAACTAGCCTCCAACCCGGAGATCTGGTTGGTTCATGTCACCAGTCACATATCTCAGTAATCAGGAGCACTGCTGTGCTGCTAAATAATTTGGAAGTGTCTGAGAACCAAATAAATATGGCTGCCTCTCACAGACTCTGTCATTCAAGGTTAATTAAACTGTAATTAAACGGATGTGGTGCCTCGTCGTCAGTTCACAGTGTTTTTAACCCTCCCACAACCAGCTGTCTGCAGTCGACTCAATCCAAACGGTTGGACAGGAGTGTGTGACGTGTGGACAGCACCTCCCCAGCCTCAGACACCTGGTGGCCATGTTAGAGCCTTCACACACCCGTCGCCTGCTCTGATGTCTGAACTGAACCAGGTCTTGCGTTCAGAGGATGCGCTGATCATGATCACATGAGCGATAGCATCTCATTAGTGGTAGTACGGATGAGCTGAAATCACAGCCGACTCTGGAGCGCCATGGTGGGGTTGGGGGAGGGGGGGAGCACAGCTTCCTGAATGTCTGCATTTTTTTTCTTTTTTAAAAGCATGTTGACAGTGAGAAATTCCTGATACATGGAGAGCTCAAGGCTTGAATCCGTCTCACACGCTTTTAACGATTTGTCCGTCTCTGTGCTATGAGCTGAGAGATATTGCTTCACATACAGATGTTAATAACGGCAGTATTCAAAGCATCACATGCTGCGATGACCTGTTGGGAATTGCTGTTAATTTGGGTTTTAGGGTTCAGACATGAAAGTTGAACAGCATGAAATCAGAGTATTGATGTGGTTCCCAGTTTTCCTGCACAAGGAGCAGATGAGTGTTGGCTGTGTGCTTGTTTAGATACGATGTACTGCTTCCAGCGTGTGTGTGTGTGTGTGTGTGAGAGAGAGAGAGCTCAGCAGATGGAGTTTGATTCTCACCGCTGGGAAATCTCAATCCCACAATGCACTGGGAGCAGTGCCAGACTGAAGAAGTGGCAGCAGGGCACCAGTCACAGCTTGAATGCAGAAAAAAACAAACATTTCCCTCTCTCCATCTCTGATCCTTCAGAACTGGCCTGTTGTCGTGAAATGAGTCCAAAACACCACTCAGGTCTGAACTGGTGCACATTAAACATGCACGCACGTATCACAGACATGGTATTAACACAGGTCACAAAGGACAGCGGCAGACTGAAGTGGCAGGATTCGCTGGCGTCTTTCCTTTTTGTGTGCGAGCACACACAAACATCTGGAAAGTTTGTTTTCAGAAAGATTCCCCAAAACAAAGCAGAACATCTCAGGACTTTTTGGGTCTGTGGGGAGATTACGCCAAAATTGGCCCAACTTTACTCAGAGTCTCTGGCGGATCTCTAAGCAGCGCGGAGAGAAAGAGGAAGAGAGAGGACGGAGGTTTTGTTTTTCTCAGCATCGTGAACGACAGCAGACGAGCAAAGAGGGATGCACTGATCGCAAAACGCTAAACCACTAATCTCATGTTTTTATTTTGTCATACTACACGTTTAACATCTTTGATTCCCTCTTTATGGAAGAATGGTGTTCAGGCTTTGGCTCTGGCTAATATCTTATTAGCTGTTGGATCGTCTCCAAATCCACAGCTGAGAGGTTGGATGGTCTCTGCCACTGGTCGGTCACTCATATGAACAGGCAAGAAATAAAAACGACAGAATTGCTCCCAGTTCAACAGGTTTGACTGCAGGAAGATCAGAGACGATCACTGTCAACGCCTGCTGATGACATCATCAGTGATCACCCACTGGGATGTGTGTGTATGCATGATTTCAACCAACACGGGATTCTGGCAACTTGGATTTTGGCAATTTTGTTGCATTTTGTTCTGAGTGGATCAGGATTTGTAGGTGATGGTCAGACTAATGGCACTGAGACGGGAGTCGGTAGTCGGTGGAGTGATGGCTGAACAACTCTGACCGCAGAAGGCCAAGGGAGGAACTTATGTTCCTGACCGTTCAGACTCGGCTACGTGTGCGGGATGGTTTCTTGCTCACAGTGAAAACAGCGTTGTCCATCCACTGTAGCCCTTCTTCATTCACAGTCCAGCACTCATTTGTGACTTTGTCAATCGCTACGAACACCTCGGTGTGAACCGCCGGTCGTGTCTGATGCTCAGTTAGTCCCAAACTACTGCGCCCCCAGAAACCGGTGGCTGGTTTCCCACAGAAGCTGCTGCAGGAGAGGGTCAAAGGTCAGCGGTGTTGTCATCTCTTTGCGCCCATTGGCCCAGTAGCCTCCTCCACACTCGCCCTCCAGCGCGGGTGACAGGGCGGCGTACAGCACAGTGGCAGCGCCCTCTGCAGGACTCTGGAGACAAGTAAACACACACACGTTTAAGTTCGTCACACAGGATAAGAATGTGTGTGTGTTTGTGTGTGTGTGTGTGTGTGTGTGTGCGCCAGAGGAAGAGTGATGTCAGTGTACGTTAGTGTCAGTGAGGAGGAGGCTGAGGGTGCAATGCATGTTGGTGTTCATGCATTTTAACAATGGTCTTGGTGTCAGCTGTGTGACCAGGAGCAGAGACTCACATCCTGGGAGCGGCAACGCCGCATTTGCATACGTTGTGTGTGAAGAACACGGTGTATGTGTGTGTGTATGTGTGTGTGTGTGTGTGTGTGTGTGTGCTGTCACACTACATTTATGAGCATGAATTTTAATTGTTCTCCTGAATTAATTACTGTCTGTCTTACAGGGCAAAACTTTTCCGTTTGAGTGACAATAAGGGGCAAAACACAACTTCAATTTACTATTCATTCTGCTTTAAAAAAAAACATTTCCATGGCAACAGGCCTCTCATTTTGGTTTACTTGATCTGATACCCCGCAACAGAACACACAATACACAATGTATTGACCCTATCTTCCGATAAAACCCACAACATGGATGGAAGCATGGATGGATGGATGGATGGTCAGACAGATAGAAGCATTGATCAGTGTGAGCTGATCACCTCCACATCATCCTTGGACCTTCATGTACTGAGCTGCTGCCCTGTGATTGGCTCCAAACAACTTTGTATTTGATAAAGTGCAGTGAGTGAACCGATGATTGACGGCTAGGCTGTTTTTAGCCTTTGTGGATGGAACACTTCTTCATGACTATTTGTTGACTTCTTCTTCTCATGTATCCCTCCTCTGATACAGTTATCCATCTACTGATCCATCTGCTGCCTTTGGCGAGGCACATACCTATAGAGCTGGAGATAAAAGGTGTTCTAAAAGGCACGAAAACACCGTTTTTGCATTAGTGTGTTTTAATGCGAGGCCTGTGTGCGCGTTAATAGCTGCAAGCATGAGCCTGTGCGATTAATGTGTTTGTGTATGTGGGGCAGGAGCATCCCAAAGGTTGCGCTCGCAGGCAGATTTCTGCGACAAATGCGGGGTTTGGGTTCAAACACGCACACGCGTCTCCTTACATTAAATCCCTGGGACATTAACAGCTGCCGGGGGCCGGCGCTTTGAGCTATGCAAGAAATGTTTTAACGCAAAGTCAATGGTCCTCCTTGATTTTTTTAGAAGCACTTCCATCTTCACACAGACTGTGTGTGCATGCGTGTGTGTATGTGTGTGTGTGGATCCTTGTTTCAGCTCTTATCAAATAAATCTAACATTGTCTGCAGTAGACTTCAGTGGGGTTAATTCACCATTACACAGCATTGGCTCCTGTGAAGTGTAAAGATAACCCACATTTATGAGGCACTTTTAATTTTTCCATCCAACATTTCAAATTCCCGTTTTTTACAACACTAGTGAAGTCTTGATTTGGAGAGAAGATTAAAAAAATGTACAATTTCTCTCAAATTAATGAGAAACAAACGCAGGCAAACAACGTGCACATTGGGAAGAAACGTAAATGCAAAAGAATCAGATATCGGTGGTTAAAATCCTGTAATGTTGCAGTAGTTGAAATGTTAACCCTTTAACAACAGTAACCCCGGCACCACATTCACGCTAACATACTTTGGAGTACTGTAATTATGTGACTATTTTTAGAAAACGTTGAAGGCGAAAACGTCCATCCATTCCTGTAAATTCAGAACAGCCATGTTGTTGTCCCATTCGCTCTCTGGCCAGAAGTTGGCATGTCATTACCGTAATGATAGCAACTTTGCTGTGAAAAGCAACTTCTCAACTTTTAGGATGTTTTCTCCTAATCCTTGATCCTTTTTCACATCCAGTAGGGGAACACAGTGCGACGCCTCAGCTTTCAGGAACCGTTTGACATTTTCTGATGGCACAAATGGTTGCATAATTACAGTACTCCAAACTATGCTAGTATCAGCAGTGATGGTAAAATGACAAAAGGTAGTGCCAGATGATTCCATTAAAGTAGTATTTATCAATCGACGCTTGAGAGGAAGTTGTAATTTCAGATTTAATGTCTGTTCTGTGATCCATTATGACTAAAAATAAAACTTTGCCTCTGTGTAAAGAAATCAACATGCTCTCTGTAAAGCGTCGTACCCTGAAAAGAAGACGGGAGACAGCACTTTGTGCCCGACGTAGGGGCGTCCATAGGTGGCGGTAGAGAGCCGTGTCCACCATGCCGGGATCCACGGCACAGGAACTCACAGGGAAACCTCCTCGCTGCAGCTCCTGGTGGAGGTGGCAACTGAATAACAGGTGGGCCAGTTTACTGTGACAATAGGCTGCATGGGCTGAATAAGACTGGCTGGAGAAAGAGACACAGGACGTAACTGTTACTGTTTATCTACACGTGCTGATGAAGGACGAAAAACGTGCAGACAAACTGTGTGTTGTGTGACTAACAGTCCGTGGTTGGAAAACTAAGTTGTTTACGTTCCGAATTCCATCACAACATAGTAGGTCTGGTCTTTTCATGCAACTAAATAAACATTATACCCTGAATGTTCCTGCAATTTTCCACCAAAATAAAATTGTATTTTGTTTTTACTTTGGAATACTGAGAAGGAAAACAGGTGAGTTGCATAATTTGTTTGTGTTTACTGAGCCTGTACTTGTCCTGACATGGTGCACATCATTCAAATCTCAAGAAGCCCAGCTTTCCAACAGTCTATAACCAGTGCAGACCCATGGACAGAGGGCGGAGTTAAACCCCAGCTCAGTTGTCAAAGCTGTGTTTTGGGTGTAGGACTCTTGCAGCCCTGAATAATGACGCTGTTCAATGCGTGTTGTAATAAAATCTGCCCTACGATGCCAACACACAGAAGAGAACTTGCCAGCTGTTTAAGTCATTAAGTCGGATCTCGCCAATGTGGTGAGCAGCGGAGGAGACGTTAACAATGCGGGAGAAGCACTGGGAATTCCCACTGTCTTTCAAAGTGTCCAGGAGCAGCCAGGTCAGCAAGAAGTGGCCCAGATAGTTCACACCAAAGTGCTGCTCGAATCCATCCTCAGTGCGACCTTCAGGAACCAGCATGACCCCCGCTAGACACACAGACACATTTCACACTCACAAAAACACAATTTCACAAAACTCCCGCACATGTACATAGTGGTTTGATTATTATGTGGTGATTTAAATGTGTCAGCTAACATAGCAAGTTGATCTTGAAGTAAACTGACTTGTAAGATTTACGGCATGTTAGTAAGGTACCGAACCCCAAATGGCTCATGATGCTGCGTCATCAGTGAATGTGTGTGTGACTGTGTGTTAGGTTGTACCGCAGCTGATGCCAGCGAGTGTCAATGGGTAACGTACCCCTAAACTCTGATCATAACTAACTCTAACCCCAATCTCACTAACCCTAAAATTCCCTAACCTAATTTAACTAACCCTAGCCTAACTCTAAACCCTAACCTAATCTAACTAGCCCTAACCTAATTTAACTAACCCTAACCTAATTTAACTAACCCTAGCCTAACTCTAAACCCTAACCTAATTTAACTAACCCTAGCCTAACTCTAAACCCTAACCTAATCTAACTAGCCCGAACCTAATTTAACTAACCCTAGCCTAACTCTAAACCCTAACCTAATCTAACTAGCCCTAACCTAATTTAACTAACCCTAGCCTAACTCTAAACCCTAACCTAATCTAACTAGCCCTAACCTAATTTAACTAACCCTAGTCTAACTCTAAAACCTAACCTAATCTAACTAACCCCAATCCTAACATAACCAGAACTAACCCTGACCGTCCCACTAACCCTAAGCTAACAGTAAGATGTGTTCATTAGTAAAACTCATCTGATGGAGCAGATGACAAACTGGTTCTCTGCTTCTCCAACATCACAAATATGCATATTTCTGTGGAAGTCAGGCTGAGATGAATTCCTTCACATTATGCCTGCGTTTGAAAGAACCTGCCCCATGTTAAGCTGCACAGAGGATTCCTTCTTGTCATCAATTTCTAGACAGGCTACTTTTGCTCATCTTTCAATACACACACACACACACTTACAGGATGTGTCAGTATATACAGTACGCAGCATATACACATCACTCACCATTATTGACCAGGATGTTTAGGGGTAAGCCACGCCCCTTGAACGTCTGAACGAACTGATTCACAGACTGGAAAGAGGCTAAGTCCAGTTTCTGGAACTCCACTAGAGAGAACGCACACCACACACCACACACACACACACACACACACACACACACACACACATCAGATGCATTGTAAACTGATTATTTCTGATAGCCATTTTGCTGTTACGACCTGCATTAATCATCTCTTACAGCAGCCTTGGTGTGTTCTCATACAACACCGACAGCGATACGCTTCTCCTCTTCCTGCACATCATATCCAACTTAATATGTCTTCCTGAGTGCCGTCGAAGCTTCACACAACATTAAAGCATGTCTGATGTATGGTAAGACACAGCTGGTACTGTCAGAGAGTGACAATGAATGTAACTCACTTTACAGTAACAGCGCAGTACCAATCCATGAACTGATGTGGGATTATTCTATATTTTCTGTTGTCTCGCTCCCTTGACCTGTTCACACTCCTTAAATTGTGTTTCGATTTTTGCTTTTATCTGTACGGTGACCTTGAGTGTCATGAAAGGAGCTGAGAAATAAAATTATTGTTATTATTATTATTATTAGTAGTAGTGGTATAGTATGTTATTAAATGCTGAGAAGTGCAGCGAGTCAACTCAAATTGTAAAAGTTTTCTGATGAGATGTCTGGCATCCTCTAGACCTTGGATATTTTTTTATTTTCTTTCTTCTTCATCTACCGTTGCAGTGCATGAATATATAATAAGATGCTCGGTTCTTCACCTCCTCGTCAAAGTTCCACTTGCTCTAAAAAGACTACACAGCAACTTCCTATGTTAAACACTAAGTTGACAAGGTTCTCAGCACTAAAAACTCGAAGGAACTCAGAGAGTCTGAATGTCTTATCTCTACCGTTCTAATCATGTAAGGGTCTAAAAAAGGCACTCAATGTCACCCCATAAAGGACAAGACTGCCAAGTCTATCACCTTCTCACCGTTTCACTAATGTTTTCATGTCATCTCCTCTACAGAGGTTTTCACCTGTGTTTGCTTTGGTTTGTCCATGAGCAGGATTATGCAAAAAACTCCCTGGTGGAGGGGTGGAGCATGGGCCAAGGAGACAAGAATTCTGCTGTTTAACATTGCAGAAGAGGGAGTTTGGACACTTTTATTCTTGTCAGACATATTTACCGCATGCATCCTGATAAAGGATTGTCTAAGAGGTCACTGGCTCCACACACAACAGCGTGTGTTTAGCTGAGGATGAGGAGAGAATATTCTATATGGTTCCGTAAACTGATCCAGTTGGGTCACCCACTTGTTGGAATCCCGATGTTCCTAAAATCAGGTGTGGGCTGCTCGCCAACGAAAATCATGAAACTGCTGTGGCCTCAGATGCTGAATTTAAAGAAAGCTGGTTTAACCACTGCTGACATTCAGTGGGACCGTAGTAAGATAATGTGCAGTAACTTCTACCAACTCAACTGAATGAGCCTGTGACGCTGAGCATGTTAGCTACACAGAACAGTCACATGAACAGCTCTTGGCGATGGAAAAAATTCCTTCTACAGGATCAGAAACCTCAGGCCTTCTGCCTCGACCAGTTGGGATGAAACAAAGATTCAGGGAGAGGCCAGCAGGGAATTTGTCTCTCTGCTGGGGGGAAAAAGCAATAGGATGGCATGTCTGTGAAGGTTCTCAGTCATCCAGGTCATGGTATCTTGCTGGGTTAAATCGTGGGCAACTGGACTTCTGGTTTACTTGAAGACGTTTCGCCACTCATCCGAGAAGCTTCTTCAGTTCTGAACAGACTAGTGGGGAGTCCTGCTACTAATACTAAGTTCGGCCGTTACCTCACACAAAGGAGTCCAGTTGCCCACGATTTAACCCAGCAAGAATAGGATGGCATGAACCGCCATCTTGAATCTGAATCGCATACATACTTAAACTTAAGATTTTGAGTATATAAGTGCACTCACACTGAATGAGGATGTGGAAAGTGTAGTGTTGTAGTGCACTGAATTGGTTCACACAAACGTCTGAAAAGTTCAGTATGGATCGATGGACACTTTCCACCCTCAACATCTGCCATCTTAGTGATGTAGAAATGGCGTATGTTTCACTTTTGGAGATGGTGGAGGACAACAGCGACACCAATGTCATCACGGGGAAATCACCAATGCTAACGTTAGCTTGCTAGCTAGTAAATAGTAGCACATTTTCAGGCATCGACGTTGAGATGTACGTTCGGTGTTTGTGTGTCATAAAATGACGTCTTCACTGTACAAAACTGTTGTTTAAGATGTGAGTATGTGTTGCAATTGTTCACAAAACACAGTGAGTGACGGCACTGCTTGATTTGTGACAGCACGACCGTGTCGAAATGTGTGCGCACTTCATGAGTAAGTAGACAGTGTGCATAGCATACTACAGAGAAGTGGACTAACGGAAATATGAGATTGGAGACACGGTACTGGATCAGCTGTAGCTTACGAAAACAGTGATAACACCTGCATTACTTTGTTTGATTTTCTTCTGATTGCTATTTTAATTTAGTTATATAGGTATATAAGTGCCGATATATTTGGTTCCTAACATAATCAGCCTTTAAAACATCTCCCCTGTAGAGGGTCAGATATAAAGAGGAACAGGACTGAAAGGCAGGAGGAAGGAGAGCTGATGGAAGCGATAGCAAACGGCGGCCATGACAGAGGAGAGTGCAGCCAACCCCAGATGTGAATCCGATAGCAGCCTTATCACCAGGTCCATGCCCCCCTCCTGCTGGGTGTGTGGAAGAGGAAAAAATAAAGCGTGCACATAGGAATGACTGTAAGTCCAAGAGTCTTTCAGCTGATGCTGAGAACAGGCACTCTGTGTGTGTGTGTGTGTGTGTGTGTGTGTGTCTGTCTTCCCTCTCTTATTCAGTGGCCTCTCTCGGGGGTCAGGCCCTTTCAGACAGGCCGGTCATATCTCAAAAGACCACTGGGAGCTAAATGCCATCGATTGGATGTCACCCTGCTCTTACCAGCCCTCAATTAAGACTTCAACTCAGCTTCCTTGGATCCACACCACAAAATTACCTGAAGCCTTAAAAACAAGCCGAAAAGTATTATTTATATGTTCGTGTTCCAGGAATAAATTATGTGCAATGCTCTCACTACTTTGTTGATAATCCTAACATCATACCTGGGTTTTGCTGATTTTCCACTTCAGATTTACAAAGATTTAAGAGTCTGTAATGAATCAGTGATTTATTTGGGCAACACACCATCATCATCCATGACTCCTTGTTAAACAGCACAATTTCTTACTTACACTTGAATAACTTAACACCTAATTCTTAGTAAAGAGCCAACTAAACGTCTGGCTGATAGTAAATTAGTTAGTAAATGTCCCTAAGAAGAAGAAGAACCTTTCGTGATATGACAGCTGAAAGTCAATTGTTTGCAGTTTTTTTTCTAAGTCCAGGTATTGAAGTTGGGATCCACCATCTCGTGCCCATGCTGTCGTGTCAAGTACGGCTCTTTTTCCGAGATCCTTTGCTCATTTATGCTGTTTCTTCATCAACGTATTGACAGATTAACAGACAGAGGAGCGGCGCCCGCTGCAGGGCTTCACTCAGAGTGGTTCTCTTTCATTTCAGCACCAACACCTCTTTCACTTAAAAACACGTTCAGTGTCCGACACTCTGCCACAGATGTCTAGCTGTCCATCTCCGTGCCAACGACAGAGCCCGCCTTCCTCACCAGTTTGTCATGTTTTCTGCTTAAAGCTTTTATAAATCCACCTTTTCTATTAAAGCCTATGCCACTGTCATAGACAGATAGATAGACATGGCTGGTTTCTTTATGGAATGACCTTACAAAAGCATCAAATAAACACGGACGGGCTGTGCGTGCTTCCCCAACCTCCACCTGGCTTTAACATGCATCTTATGTCCTGACAGTTAATGGGATTAAACTGGATTACACCGTAATCTGATATTAAAAATGTATTACTGGTGAACACATCAAAAATCCTTGGTTTACCTGTCTTAGACCTGAGATCTAACATCACCCACATGCATCAGAAGTGACAGAAAACACACTGACATGCAAATACGTCCTATATTCATTTCACTTGTCGGAGTTTATTTCTTGTTTACATTTTATTGGTTTTATTGGTTATCGGTGACAGTTTTTTTCTGGATCGCTACAACGCTGCTGCTGTGATAGTACATTTCCAAACTGTGGACCAATAAAGGATTATTCAATTGCATCTTATCCTTTTCTGTCTGTCTGTCTATGCGTCTCTCTCGTAGGAGCCTGTGGCATTCATCCCTCACCTTGCCTCTATTTACTCAAAAATGATCCATCGGTTTGAAAACAGTTTCTGTCGATGACCTTGTCATACTGGACATTTGATGCGGTCAGATGTGACTGACTGGGAATGTTTGGATCAGGAGGTTTACTTTTCAAAGAGAGCAAAGCTATTAATTTCTGAACCGGAAATCACATCTGCTTGTTGTACTGAGTTGAAATCCATTTCTCTCTCCACCTCTTCTTGTTTTGAAATAGTACAGACTAAATAAAGAAAAAAAAACACAAACACAAACAGGATGAATGAACCGTCCAATCTCAGGCTGCCTCTTCTCAGACTCAAGACAAGAATGTATAAATAGGTTCACTTGGAGGGATCTGATAAACACAACAATATCCAAGAATATTAGTTCTGGGCAGAGCGCCAGTGTTCGCTCCACGTGGCTTATTTATTGAGCGCCTGCAGCAGACAGGAGGTCGGCGGCACCAGCTCACAGCGTCAATTGAATCATTGTCTTTCAGGTCAAGACGATCACAAATAGACAAACAAGTAGATGTCATGTGCACACTGCAGTGTTTGTTCAGGGAGTGATTAGTAAATACTCGTGGTGTGTCCTTCCGTGTCGAGGCTTCGAAGCATGCGTCCAGGTTTGACTGATTGATCCCCCTCACATTTTGCGGACTTTGATGCACGTTAATCATCATTTGTTCATTTTATTTAATTCAAAGCCATTATAATCAGTCCACTTGATGGCGCAAACGAAGCACCATGACGCTTCAGCCCAACCAACTAAATGGAAAACATCTTTTTTTTTTCTAGAAGCTTCATCTCGCCATCTCTAGGAAACATGATAGGTGAATAAAGATTATTTTAGAAGCTTCGGGTGGTGTTGTTTGTTCAGAAGTGGAGCAGCTGTGTTACCTTAAATTCACAGTGGACATCATACACCCACATACACACTCGCTGGCTTCCCACAGTTAATCTAAGCAGTGGTTTGAGGCAGCTTGTGCTACTTTCAAGTGCACTGTGACTAAAGCTAGTGGACAGACAACTCTATGCCTGTGGCATTAAAAAACAACAAACGCACAGAAATAACCTGTACCTGTTTCCACCGACGTGTGTATAATTAAAACTAAAAACGCTTAAAGCCACATTGACCATGATGCACACTTTTAGGTCACACATATTCCCTGAGTACAACCTGTAGTATTTACAGACTCAAGCACTGACGTCATAGAGCATCAACTTAACTTCTACGCAGACAGAAGCATTCATCACAATGCATTTAGAAAATCAATAAACTGTTTTATCCATCTATCACGATCAAAATGATCTGCTCAAGAGGTAACAAATCACCTCAGCTGCAGAGGTTATTGAACACATCAGTGACATTTTGGTCCCTGCTAATGAGCTGGAGCTGACATGACTTTCCCCTGATGCTGACCGTCCTCCTGGCCACGACACAGACATTCTGTGTTCGCGTCACTAAACAATATCAGCAGAGTGAATGAGTGAACTCTTCTGAAGCTTTAAAGAAGCCAGCGCTGGTAGAGGAGCACCCCAAACCCAACATTTGCAGGCAGACGTGGAGCAACCGTCCGTGCGGTGAAGACAGAATCACATTTTGATCTGATTTGTTTTATCATCACCAATATCTTTAGCGCACACACCAGGACGAGTGCCAAAGGACGTTTGGACAGAGATGTTTAAAGCTCCTGCCGCACATACTAATGAGAATCCATTACAATCTCATTCGCACACACACACACACACGCATTCTCATTGAGTGCGCAAGCATCTGGCAGCAGAACATCCCTCTTGTCCCCTATGCCTCAGTGCCTGCCAATTACAAAAGAAGTAATCAATCCCACCACGGCATCGTCCAGGGAAATCGACTTCAATGACACCGGCTACATGCTCGCTGTCGCTGTGCTTGACAGCACCTCACACACAGGCAGGCATGCCGCCAGCCGACTTTCTGCTGCTCGCCGCTGAGGTGCCAAACCTCAGCTTCCTTCCCAGCGGAGCTGCACACTGTTGAAAAACAACTCATTTCACTGATAGCACAATTATGATTGTGAAACGCACAACAGCGATGAGGGAATCGTTCTCTGAAGTAGAATTTGATGTGTGGACCGACAGATCTCAGCAGGACAATATTTTGTCGTACGTGGTATTTTGACACAAATATTAAACACGGATAAATATAATGCTTCCTCTGATTTGAAATGGTCATTCTTTAGCTCTACTTCCACACATTCTTTGGAAGAGGATGGATGTTCACCTTTCTCTTCACCTTCTCTACCTCCTACTTGATCTTGTTAATGTTGGGTTTGTTGGAAACCTGGGCCCGTAAGTGTCATGAAATACCACGTGATTTGACGCTATACAAATGAAATCTGACCATGAATTTGGTCCATGGGGTTGATAAAAAACATTCCTCACAAATATGATAGCTTATTTTAAACAGCATTTACTGAAATGTTCTACACAGTGAAGCAGTGGACATACAGTCGGTCCATGTCGGTCCACTCCTTCCATGTGATTTCCATTTGGCTGCATGATGAGGACAAAAAACCTGCTCATGAATATATTCATCAATGAATATAAACCGTTCTTATAATTACAATACACTATTTCTTCTTATTATTAACTATTATCATCCCTTTATTTCACCTCCATGCATGTGCGTCTCTTCTTCTCATCCTTATTTCCTCATCAGGGCTCCTATCATTGGTCAGTCAGAGTGTAAATAACTGCACGTGCATTTCATTCATTCATTCATTCATCCATCCATCATCTCCCGTTGCTCTGGTTACGGGTCGTGGTTGTATTGGAGCCGGAGCCAGCGGTCAACGTCTGGGTACACCCTGGACGCAGTACTAGCTCATCATGAAGGACATGACAACCATTCACACTCACATTCACACCTAAGGACCATTTAACCTCAGCTGTTGGAGGTGGAAGGAAGCCGGAGTACCCAGAGAGAACCCACACAAACATGGGGAGAGCATGGAAACTCCACACGGAGAAATCCCCGAAGCTTCTCCCTCGGAGGCAACAGTGCTAACCACTGCATCACCGTGTCGCCCTCTTCAAATTCGTTACCTTTGGCCTCCTTGTGTTCCTCACAGATCCTCCTGATGGCTGCCAGACACTGTTCTTCATCCCTCCCACCTACGAGAGAAGAAACACACCAGCAGGTTAATACAAGCTGATTGGACATTTGACAGGGATGTATTGACACATGTCAGGTCACGATTGTATTTCTCTGCTTGGTACTTCCCCTGATTGGAATCAGCAGGGAAAATAATATATAAAGACCTTATGTATGTATATGGGGCTATAATGTATCGTATGTGTGTGTATGTCTCTATCTACACAGCACCACTGGAACGTACAGTCTAAAAATAATTACTATAGTCCAGTTACATTGCCTTTCAGGGCTCATAGCGGATATTCGTTCCACTTTCTCGTCATGCTGTGTGTACAGACCTAATGACAAATTATCTGTATTTTGTTCAACTCCAGTGGTAACTTTGCTGGTGCCTCACTTTTAAAATCCTTTCCTGGATCAGCATGCTTTGATTTAATGTGCTGTACATTCCCCTTGTATTGTTTCAGAACTACTTAGACATTGTATTCTCATAAACACTCCAATACAAAGGCTTGGTGTTGTACAGGAGTACTGGAGTACAGCTGGTTTCAACATGTGTAAAAAACATGTAGTTGGTTAACAGGGAAACTGAAACAGGTCAAATTCTATTGTTTTTTTTAACATTAGATGCAGGAAAATGAAGATTGCATGAGATATTTGATATTTTCAACATGCACAGTTGCCCTGGTGAAAGATACAGCCGCTGAATGTGTCTGCATACAAATGAACCTGCAGCGTCTTTATGAAATGTTTGAAAATAGAACGCGAAAACATGAAAAAAGACAAAAAAGAAAAGAAAACACAGAGAAAACACACATACTCTTTCAAAAGAACATCTCCAAGCGCAGGCACACATACACACCCACACACACTCACACACTCACACACACTCTTGCCTAAGATGGTTTTCCTTTTTGTTTTGTTTTCATGGTGCCTACCATCTCTTCTCTGGAAACTGACTTTCATAAAAGCACACAAACGATAGGGGCTTATAATATGATAACACACAACTGAAAACATAGCTGAACCGAAACAGCAACAGACAACATGTCAAAGTAATAACGAGAGTAAGCAGTTTTCACCTTTTATTCCAGTTGGTAATATATGAAAACACTATATAAATACATTTATATAGTTTAAATTCAAAGTCAGATATATTTATATGCACTCTCATTTCATCTTTGCACACACAAACACATACACACACACACCAATCTAGGATTATCACGCAAGCCTTTTGAAGGGCACAGCATCACTTACGCAGATGCACTGTGGTTCAGGTAAGGCTGAAGGAGGCAGATCTTCAGAGTGGCAATCGGAACACACACACACACACACACACAATAGAAACACAGACAGCAGACAAACAATAGTTAATCTGAGTTTCCTTCAGCACATTCCTCTGCATACAGTCTCTGAGAACACAATATTGAATACACAACTTCCCACACAACTGCCTTCAGTCAAAGTTGCACTGATTAGAAATATGTCCCAAGGACATAATTCGCCTACTAAATATTTTTGGTCTGAGTGTTATAAAAGTAACCTAATTAAGTCACTAAAATAAACGTGCTGCTGCTGGACAAGTTGATAAACTACGTGTGACACAGTAAAAAAAGGAGAACCTGACAACCAACGTGTATGTCTAATAGGTAAAACAGCTCATTCCTGTTGTCAAAGCACTCGGATACCCAGGTTCTAGTTTCCCTCTTAATTGGCTTCAGAACCACACACATGCAGGCTGAGACGCTGTCTACGGGGCTGAACACACAGCAGACAGCTCCGTGAAGTGACAGCCCAATATGCTTGGGTAAACTGGGCTGACGGGAGTCAGACAGGGAGGCAAGACAAAGTTGTGTGCTGGTCAGCTATATGACTCGCAGGAATTCCACACACTCAGGTTTCAGATATAGAAAACATGCCACGATTTCTGAGAGCAGGAGGGCTCAGCTTCTTCTTCCACGTGGAAAATGTATGAATGGAACCATCAGCACCGTGTTGAAAGTGGTTTTCCACGTATAACAGGACCGTTCCTTCTCTGTAGAAGCACTGAGCTCCTTCCATTCATCAGTTATATATATACGGTATACTTTTATTAATGTTATATATTTTTTTAAAATACAATTGTGCATCATATGATTGTCCAATTGGCCTTATAACCTGACACTGATGTGTAGTAAGAGGTCAGTGGAGTTGCATCATCAGATCCCCTCAAATAACATCAGCAAAGGATGGATCTTTCCGGAGATTCTGCCAGAAGACAGGTGGTGACTCATTTCGACACATTAACGTCTTTCATCTTGTGTATCTTCAGCCCACTGGGAGCTAGTTTCTTCAATGCTATTTTTTTTTTTAAGTTTTTAGTTTTATTATACACAGTAAGACAGCTCAGTTGCACGGGGTCACAGTGAATCCTTGATGTATGTTACCTACATATTTATACCACAACAGGGTAATTCACACCTTCACATAAGAACCAAACTGAAGCAGTGAATGTCATCCCCTCCTCTCATGTCCTGTTGTTTTCATAAGACTGGATGAAATAACCGGTCCCATGGCCCCCTCTCTTCCTCCCATCATTATTAACTCTCACCAACATCTGCTCATACGACACTATCTGTCTGTCATAGTCTCAATCCATTTTTTATAGTCTGGTGGGGATGTACTTTTCCATGACCTGAGGATATTTTGGGTTATTGTGACCATCCGACCTTACTTGTATTTGGTCGCCCAATAAGCATAATGTTGGTGAGACAGGGATGTCTATCTCCAGATCCTTCCCCAGGTGTTCTATTACTTTCATCAAGCTACAGTCCCATAGCACATGAAGGATCCCTGCCTTTGTTCCACATTTCCAACAGAGTCGTCACTGACCATCATCCTGATGAAAATACACAACTGTACCACTGACGTTTGAGGAGTGCTCAGGCTGCAGAGACAGTCCCCTCTTTCCAAAGTTGTTTTGTAAAGTCATCAGAAATCAATTCAGAGCTGGGGTACAAACAACAGAGAGAGATTCTGCTGCCATGACAAAGGCCTCTTCAACCCTTTGTCAATCTCTGGAGGACCTCTGGGGTTTAATGACAGTACCTGTCAGGATGCTACGGGGACCAACGCCGCTTTTTTAAATCAGTCCAGTTGTTCCCTCGCCTCCATCTTCCTCAGCTCACTTCAGGAAGTCACTATGAAAGGTTTTCTAAGTATATTTTATATATATACGTACATTCTGTGGGGACCAGCCTTCACAGAAGTTGTACCATGAAGATAGGAAAAGGAAAAGGAAATGTAAAAGGAAAAAAAACAAAACAAAACAGCAGAACAGACAACCCTCCTTCTTAGCAATATTCAGCATTAAAATCCAAAATACTATTACTAATACTAAGTCAGCAATGACTGCCCCTTTCATAGTTAGTCCAAAAATAGATTGCTTATAACTGCTAATTTAGTGCCACATGTTCTGCTTCCGATACAGAGATAGATTGACAGATTGATTGGGGCTTCAATAAAGTCACATGGCACCTTCCTCCGCCTGTCTGGAGTGTAAACTAAACGGTAGACACACAGTTTTGGACCGTGTCAGGACGAACCTTTGCCTGGAACGAAGAACCTATCAGAAGAAACAAACACGGCCCTGTGCCATAGTTGTGTGTTTAAGTATTTATTCTCCAACTGCTTTTTGGGAGGGGGTTGTCTTAAAAACACAAAATTAATAGAGAATCATCATTTTGTTCCAGAACAAACTGCTCAGCGTTAAAAATTAAATATCTACCTCTGGTATTTGACCGAGAAGAGGCTTTAAGTCTCCTGACACAAGCACTATTCAACCACTTCAATCGAAACACGTACCCACTCCATCACCAGAGGAACCCACTTTACCCATAAATATCCTCACCTCATGAATTATCTCGGGAGATGATGGGGAAACACTCACAATCTTGTAAAACAGGCTTGAACACACAACAATTGTCTCCGACTACAAGAGACTTTGAAGTTCTTCACGTATTGATCTTCTGTGCGTGATCGTATGTAGTGCTCAAGTCTCATTAATGTTCTTCTGGATCTCCAAGGATACGCTGACATTGACTCTGCAGTAGTAGCACACTGAATGAATCAAGTTAAGTTTTCTTTAAACTTTTCGGGTGCGTGAACTGAATGGAAAACACAGTATTGCCCTGAAAGCTGAACATAAAAGGCAAAACAAATTGCTTGCTCTTTGCACGGCACCTGAGCTGCACGTCCTTTAAATGTGATGAGGGTGTTTACTTATGAAAACCCAATGAATTCATGCTCTATGAGCAGGTCTTTTTTAAATAGATCCCTGTTTGTACTCATCACTGCTGGCTGACCTCCCTCCATGCCATCTCTTGTTTTTAACAGTCTCATTATAACAGGCGACGTATTCTCTGCTCACTGTTTGGACTTTGAACAGGCAAGCAGATGTAATAATTTCACATCGTTATGTCAATAAGCAAACTCAAATGCACAAACATTGACTTAAGTGCCTTAGAGAGAGATTCAATTATTGCATTCATTAATGTAATCAAGTAAAAACACTGGAATGACTGAATATATGAACAAATAAGAATACATTAAGAATGCTACTAACATATAAAACTGCACAAAAAACAAATGAAGTAAAAACTCATTTATGTTCATGTTCCATTTACTTCATTATCTATTTCCTAAATTAAGGACTGAAATATTAGCACGCACAGTGATTTGTGTTGGACAAGTAAACAAAAGACAACACATTACAAACCACAAACCCCCGTGAGCCACATGCAAATGTTGACTTTAATATATTTATATTTGACTTTTTTCTTCTCTTCTTTCCTACTTACGTCGAGTTATAAATAGAAGACCCTTCCCTCTAGAATACCAATCAACCATCTTTAAGTGATTCCAAAGAATCACTGCTGACGGACTGACAATAACCAGGAGATTGCACAGAAATGTTTGTATTTTATTTTTTTCAGTAATCATTCAAGGGACTGAGTTCTCTCTCTAACACAGCGAATCTGGAGACCAAGACTGTCAATACACGACATTTATTCTGGATCTGAAAGGGCTAAATGACAATGAGTTCAATTTGTAGTGTCAGCTTCTTTATTCCCCAGATGTACTTACAGTTGTAGATCTGAATTTTGTGTCTAGTGAGAAAAAGACTCAGTAAGATGATCAGTTGTGCTGAGCATTAACACAAATCTAAGAACTCTGACATGACACGAAAAAATACTGCCCAATTGGCAAGGGACATGTAAAATGAAAAATAATTGCACAGATATCATCCAAGTTTATCTGCGCCGTCTCAGGGAGTAAAAATTCACTTTAATTAAAGTGGATTTTCAAAGAGACTATAGAATGTAAAATCCCTTTTAACTGTTTCTTTTAACTGTATTACGATGACAAAACGGAGAACACAAAAAGAAATTACTGGTTTGTTATTTAGTGAGAACAGAAAACAGCTTATTGCTGAAAGAAATTTCTTGACGTTGCCTTCACATGCTATCGGGAAGATGACCACTTCCCATTGGTAAATTGTTAACTTTGAGTGTGTTCAAGTGATTTTGTTGTTGGAGAGAAATAAAACGGCAACAGACACATGGTTCATCGTTACCTTCTACGTTGTGCGTGTGCTGCACATATTGATTTGTTAATTCACCTGGTAGCGCAGGAGGAGGAGGAAGCAAACATTTTTTACCACAATCAACGGCTATAGCAGTAACGGGACATGTAACAAAGGAACTGTTTACCACCGGTGACGAAGCTTACATTTCTCTCCTACATGTTGAAATGTCAAAGCCACACTCATGTATCTAAATCATCCCATTTCCCATTGGTAATCACGACATGAGAGGCGCATTCATATGAGTCCGGGTACTCCTATTTACTATTTATATTTATTATTCCGACAGGACATGAAGGCACCATCAGAAACAGTAAGATTCCTCACACCGCTTGATGATGTCATAATGATATCATGATATATATCATATAATATGATTATTCATATTATGAAATTATGAAAACTAAATGAAAATTTAATGTGCCCATTAAAAGATGGAGGACAGGTTTGAAATGCCAGTCAGAGCTGTGTGTGTTTACATGTCATGTCGCGTTTGATACTCTACCTATGATGACATGCGCCCCCAGTTTGGCCATGTAGCGGACTACCTCAAAGCCGATTCCCCTGCCTCCTCCTGTCACTATGGCAACCTTGCCATCTTGTCTGGGCATCTCTGGCAGAGGCAGAAGAGGACACACAGATGTCAGGGAGAATGTCATTAGATAAGAAAGCTGCTTACATCCCGTTCGTGACAGGACGCTATTTCAAGCCGTGAGAAGTCCTTGTCGTTAAACGTGAAGGGAATTCTTATGGTACTTCATGTTTGTCGGCTCTCACAGAGTTAATATCAACAAACGGGATAAGAACAGACATCCTTCTGTGTAACCTGGCAACTCTAATCGTGAAACTTATACTGGAGTTCTGTTAAATATCCTCAGTAAAATGTGAATTAGTAGAGACAAATGGAGGATAGGAGGAGAATATGGGAGATTTGTCTCATGGAAATATACACATTTCAATTTCTAAGACTCCAATTCAAGCACTTGAGGCAGAGAGACAAAAATGAACCTTTTTCATTTGAGAACATGTTATGGCAACAACAAAAAAGAGTGTTTTTGAAAAGAGCGTGCAGCCCATTTTTCCATGACTAAACTAGATCCAAACCTTCCTCCCTAGCCTGATATTTAGCCTGATATTTACTCCAGTACAGCACAGAGCAGTCGTGAGGAGATAAAGGTAAAATCTGAATACCTGTATGGTACCTGACATTTTAAACCAGTGTCAAATGAATTACACGATTAATGAACCCTACATCACATCTGACAGGTTTCATTTAATCTGACTTCATGTTTCATTGTTGTATTCTTGTAAACACAACTACCAAATAAATCAAAAATCACCGTTTGACTGATGATTTAATACTTCTACTTCTTGGATCTCACTGACCCACATGGGTGTGACGTCAAACAAGACCGTCAATCGTCAATCGTCCCGGACTGCATTAGGAAAAGAGGCTATTTACCATTTACATGGCCTGGCTGCAAACACATACTTCAGTGAAAACAGTTCGAAGTCAGTCGTAACCGGTTTACTTTTCTTGTTCATTCGGCAAATTGAAAACACCGGTCCAAAGCTTATATCAGTGTTTTGCTTTTTTCTAGCTAACTAACTAGCTAACACAGCGTAGCTAACGGTAACTTCTACGTCAACGCACGCACTGCGGCGCTGTAGTGGACGTATGCGCTCAAAAAGTTCCATGTAATAAAGTTAGTATAACATAAATCACAATAAATGTCATATTAAGCGACACTTAAAACAAGCAAGTAAACTGACCTGGCAACCTGAAACGTCTGCAGAACAGCTGAAGCAGAAGAACTCTCAAACCGAGCAGGTAAAGCTTGACAGCAGGTAGCAGACGACGGCGAATAAAAATTAACATCTTTGTTTTGTGACAGTGGCGAGAGAAAGGCGGTTTGATTTGTGTGTTGGAGGAAGTGACGTGTAAACGCGTGGAACTGACAGTGCGGCTCCGTCTGTGGGACGCGTCCCAACACGAAGTGAACCTTCCTTCCTTCCTTCCTGTCTGAGCGTTCGTTTCCTTGCTTCCTTTAGTAGACACAGAGACAGTACTACAAGTTGTTATGAGTTTTTTAAGTACTGTAATATGGACTTTTTTCTGATTTTTTTTATGTATAACACCTAGTTTGTCTGAAAAACGACCCATCAAATATGTATTTATCCTACTTAAATAATAACAATAATCATACTAATCAGGATGTATGTAACACATTTGAAACATTTAGTATGAATACAATAATTTCAATTTCCCATCAGTTTCTTTCTTTAGTTTCTCCATCATCGTCGAAGCAGTAGGTGGCATTAGTGCGTGATGGAGGAGACTCCTCGTTTGCCTCTTGGCTGCTTGATGTGCCGTAGGATCCCTCTCTGTGGATCCAGAATACCGTTCCCTCACTTCACTGCCTGTCTCATTAAGAGGAGAGATCACGCACGATGGGAGCAAGAGAGGGATGACACAACAGTTTGATCCATCATTTCCCAGGATGAGCTGTAAGGGCATGTCGGTGGAGCAGAGCATGTGTGGAGTCTGTGTCCTCTTACTCGCAGGAAGTGCATGACTGAGGGATATTAGGGTTTCTTCTCCTGGGAAAAATTGCAATGTGTAGGAAGTCTCAACTAGCTGGTCCTTGTATTTCAAAATCAGTTACGGTTCGTGCCACCAACTGATTAATTCATAATGGATGAGTCAATAAGTCAGTTCATGAATAAAGCTAATGAGGGCTGGGCAGCAAATAGATTAGCTTGGTAGTGTTTTATCCATATTAACTGTGTGATTGACTGTACATTATTTTATAAGGTAATATTCTACAATTAAGAGTCTGTGTCAGAAACATCTTCCTGAGACACTTTCCTCTCTGTCTTCTTCTGAAAAATTGCCAGCATTCATCAGTTGTAACCCCCAGACCACTGAAATGGTATGAACCTTTTTCAAAATACTTCCCCAATTAACATCTTAACCAGTAATAACAAAGAAAAATATGAACAGTGAAACAGTTGTCACAATATGAGAAAAAGTATAGTCTACTGCTAAATAACAATAACAAAATTGCCTCTCATTTATATAGTTATCACATCACATTGTTGTCTAATTACACTGGTCATTTGTTTTAATGACATTCTTGCTATTTTACATGTTTATTGTTTTACATTGTCATTCAACCTTTTCATGGTGGATGAATATTTATTTGAGGAGGACACTTTTTGTAATGACTCATCTCCCCATGGCACAAATGCTAATAGCATCAGTGAATCAATTCAAATGGTTCAACCATTGTGAGAGTGGAAATTAACAGATTGGTGTTTGCTCAGTCATTTCCTTCTATTTTCCTTCTATTTAGATCAATGACGCACGCAGTCAAACGGGGAACACAAGTGTCTTTCCTAGTTCCATGGCAGCGCAGATGTCATTTCCAGACTCTGCGCTCAGATGATCTAACTAAGAACTGCATTTGTGCTGGTCTGGGTGTGTCGGTCTACAAAGGAGTCACAGTCACAGCACATTGTTATTTTGGTTTCACAGACTGCGTTTCTGACTGACAAAACCTGTCGAAAATCAGTGGTGCATCATGACCATGTTACTGTTACTCTAAGAGCTCATCATCACGATTTGTCTCTATACCACGACCCCCTGCTGAGACACACACACACACACACACACGCAAACGATTACAAATAAAACCATGAGTATGTACATGAATACATTCATCAAAAACATGTTTCTATAATATTAATAATGATAGCGATACTGATAATAAGAATAATTATCATCTTAAATTTCACTTTCACTTCGTGTACCAGCAGATCTGTCTCCTCAGGGCTCTGTTTCTCTGTTTCTTGGTAGTTCCTCCTCCATGTCATCTCACTAGTGATCTGCTGAGATGCACGGTGGGTTTATATTTAAAGCGTATGGGAACTGACAATCTGATTGGTTTATTTCATGTTACACCCACAACACACCCATCCCCTCTGTCTAACTCAGAAGCTAAATCCAACCCCTTTGGACGTTGTGCCAGCTGATCAGACCAGTAGACAGGAACGCTCCATGCGCTCTGTGTTTGGTGCGGTGCGTCACGCTTTGGCCTGTTCGTCCAAATAGTGCCCATTGTGTGTGTGTGTGTGTACCTTTGATTCATGCCACAAACAAACTCTATATTTCACCTGTAAATTTTAGAATTTCTTGTAAAACTTTGCATGTTATGCAATTCATTTAATATCAAATATCATTTAATATCAGCGTAAAAATTACTCAGCCATCAGCAGTCGATAACGTGTAATGTGTTGATAATGTCAGCTGTTCCTGTTGCACAGATCCAAAAGAGGAAGGAACGGGGGGGGTGTGCTTTAGTCCTTGACTACCACTAATTCAATCTCCGTCAAACCTGGCAGGTGTATTGCTGGAGATCTAATAAAATTCACTTTGAATTAAGCTGGATAAGTGGTTTTCCAGAAACTTCCAACAACATAAGGTGACCTATTCAGGGCGTAACATTCCAATGTCTGCATCCAGGAAAAGAGCAAGAGGCGCCGATCAAAATCAGAAGATTCCTGGTTCTAATCCTGTCCATCTATTGTCCCACTTTGCATTCATATCCTCAGAAGCAGTAGTGAGTGCTGTGTGTGTGTGTGTGTGTGTGTGTGTATACACATACTGTGTATATATACAGTGTATATATATGTAGCAGTTTTCTTCCTATTCTCACAGTGTGTATGACAATGATTATTAGTTAATTGGATTTGAATTTGATCTCATTTTATTTAATTTAATTACAACATTGGCACAAAAACAAATGTGTTAGCAAAAGTTAGCAAGCCTGCCTTACAACCTCAAAGCCCACACTGTTCCCTCCCCCATGAACTCTGGCGCCCCCCTGAGGGGGGGGTCACAGACCCCAGGTTGGGAACCATGGCTCTATTGCTGCATTCCACTGCACAGTACCAGCTACTCAGCTCGACTCAACTCGCATTTAGTACCAGACATGTTCTTTAACCATTACAATTCAGTACCTCCTCGATATATATATTTTTGCGCACATCAGCCATGTTAAATGAGCATGAGATGAGGAGGAGAAGACCAAGAACGGTCGCTGGGTCACTATTGCAACTAAATGTCATCAGATTCTTGTGTTGACAGTAGAGTTTGAGACGTCCCTCTCGCTGTATTGAGCAATCAGAGGCTGTCGGTAGAGGAGATTCCAAAAAGAGCAGCAGGTACCAGGTTCTATAACTGATGGAAACACATCTGACTAACCTTACAGTGGAGAAGGGTCATATATTACACAAACCTCAGCAGACGAACTGCAACGATGGATTGAAGCAGCTGAATGATCATTGGCACTCAAAGTAGGGCAACAAAACTCTTCAACGATTTCTGTCAGACAGGTCGGGGGGATTCTGAGTCGTCGCTTCCCTCCTCCATCTTGGCAGTGGCTTGATGCTCCCTATCCTGTAGCTGATGTCAGAGCAGAACAGCAGCTCTGACAAGCGGTTGGCCCCAGTTAATAAGTCTGCTTAGACGGCTTTGAAATGAGCAGCAACATAAAGAGTGTGTGTGTGTCACCACCAAATCTCTGACGGAGGCTGAGTACACACACACTGCTGAGAGGACGTGTGTGTTTTTGGGCATGTGTGCATCTTTGTTCTTCTGCAGCCTGAGAGGTTGAGGGTCAGCGAGGCGAGCTGGCCCGCTCTTGTTTAAAGGAAATTGCATCTCATGCATGACCGTGGACTGATTATTTGCTGTGATGGGACATCAGGGAGACAGCCCACCGTACACACACATAAATGAAGACGTATCCACACACGCGCAGACAAGCTGGGAACAGGACGTGACAGGAGGGTGTGTGATTTAAACAACATGTGAACTGCATCAAAATAGCTCCAACCAACAGTCACCAAGTCTTATATGACAGCCACTGGCTGGCCACAGATCTCCACTTGTCTTATTTTATAAAATCAGCTTGACAACAGCTGTATGTTTGTGCACGAGCGTGCACGCGTGCTGTCAACCAGAATAATTTCAGACACAAGCAACATTAACACTCATCAGTTTAACAAACTTAACCTCCATTTGCTTTTGCCACCAGGTCGACTGCCCCCCCGGAGGAGAGGGCAGGTGTGGTGTCACGTTGTGGAGACAAAGGGAAAATTCCAGGTGTGTTGTGGACAGCTTTGCTGCTCTGACAGAGAGGAAGCGCATCGCAGAGGCACTTAACGTGCAGTCTCTGCCGGAGACGAGTCCAGACACTAATGAGACAGCGCATGTGGAACGGTGAAATCCGTGGAGACTATCTCACCTGCAGTCTGGAGCACAGGAGTTGTGTGTAGTTTATCCAGTTTTGTAAAAATGAACAGGTGTGTCCAGCAGTTTGTGTGAGTGATGAAACACACACATTATTATAGTCATTCCATTTATAAAACCTGAAGATAAAATATCTATAGAATCTATAGACAGAATCTATGCTAAGATGAAGCAGACAACCTTTACAAAGGAATATCATTAATTTGTGTGTGTGTGTGTTTGTGTGTTGTATCCAGATTCAACGTTTTAAATGTAGCTTGATTACAGCTGTGAAATGTGTGTGGCTCGTATTATCAGCCACGTAGTATCTGGTCTTTAGTATTATGACGCCAAAACGAAGTGAGAAGTCTTCAAGGAAAAAGAAGCCAATGCTTTTTAGCCTCCACGGATGGTTAGACGTGCACTCTTAGCTGTTGCTGTTCAGAGGGAAAATGTCGTGGAATGCACGTGAACAGAGTTGGTAATGTGACGGCTCTCAGCTGCCCACGGGGAGCAAAGACAAAGGCCAGGTCCTCAGGTCCAACCTGCAATACACACACCGTGCAACAGCATCTGGAGTCACATCCGCTCACAATGAGTGTTTTCAGCATTACATTTTTATCAATAACAGCAGCTTTAAAGACACGTGTGTGTGTGTGTGTACAAGAACGAAGAAACTTTTCATCGGAATGCACAGGAATTTATGGATGAATCGTGACAAAACCAACCAGACTTCATGGATCTGCTAGCGACATCAAACCAGATTTCCTCCAGTGAGCTAAAAGAGTCAGTAACATCTGCAGCCAATCCTTCTCACTGTTGATGCAGGACATCATCCGGTCTGTCACTTGGTGAATCAGTGAACAACAGCCGTTTCTCCATAGCTGCCCTCGGCTGACCAGAAGAGTGGAGACAAAGATGTATTTTTGGGCCGGAGAATATCTGATTGGACAACTTGTGATTGGCTGCTTGTACCCGCAGGCGATGATCGATGTTCTGTGTGACAGGATTTGGCCGATAGAATTTATTCTCTATCCAGATTTCAAATTGTATATGAGATAAGATCAACTTTATTGATCACACAAGGTGGGGCATTGTTGTTGTTGGTCATTGGACCCATGCTGCAGCCACTAAAAAGACAACTCACCAGATCCTTTGCACGGAATCATACATATCATATCATCACTCTCTCTGGGAGAGGGGCAAATGACAAAAATAAGGTTGGATTGGCCCTCGGGCTGCTGTTGAAAAGGTGATCTCTACCATTTCAACTCGCAGCAAGCATCCTGTCAACCACTGGAACACACCGCTCCTTGTGATTAAATCTATGCATTCCAGAAAAGAGGAAGAGCATGACAACAGCTCTGGAAATAGCTGTTAAACCCTTTGACATAATCAAGATCTGCCCCTAAAACTCGTGTTAAGTCCTGACAGGCCAATGCATCGTCTTCAACACGCTAGATGGCTCCCACATCCTCCACTAGCAAAGCATGAACCGGTAGTCTTCAGTTTCCACAGTTCATTCTAGTTTTTATGGAAATGTGTATTCCTGTTTGTGTGTGTGTGTGTGTGTGTGTGTGTGTGTGTGTAGCAGTAGCTCTTACCGCCTGCAGCGATTTCTGTGAATCTGTAGATGCACATATGTGA